>JAOUQT010316189.1:0-14532 GCA_025769995.1 Xyliphius kryptos | reverse complement strand
TTTCACAGAAGTGTGGTTTACTTGGAGTTACATTGTGTTGTTTAAGTGTTCCCGCTATTTTTTTGAGCAGTGTATATTTAAAAAAAACTTGTTATTATTCATACTTTTTTTCTGAATGTTTGAACAACCAAATTCTCATCACACCTGAGAACATTCGTACAGTGAGTGCAGAATTATTAGGCTGTATTAGAGAGATATTAGAGAGGTTGTATTTATTATTGAACAACTATGTTCTCAATCAACCCAAAGACTCAGATATCAAAGTGTAATATTTTTGAAAGTTGGAGTGAGTTTGTTATATATCTTAGGAGGATATCTGTTTGTGCAGGTAACTATTACTGTGCAGAATTATTTGGAAACTTAATAAAAAAAAAAACAAAAAAACAAATCTATACCCATCTCACTTGTTTATTTTCACCAGGTAGGCCAATAACACAAAATTTAGAAATGAACATTTCTGACATTTAAAAACAAATCAGTGACCAATATAGCCACCTTTCTTTACGATGACACTTAAACTTCCATTCATAGATTCTGTAAGATGCTTGATCTGTTTGATCAACATTGTGTGCAGCAGCCACCACAGCCTCCCAGACAGAGGTGTACTGCTTTCCCTCCCTGTAGGTCTCACATTTTATGAGGGACCACAGGTTCTCTATGGGATTCAGATCAGGTGAACAAGGGGGCCATGTCATTAGTTTTTCGTCTTTTAGACCTTTATTGGCCAACCACGCTGTGGAGTATTTGAATGCATGTGATGGAACATTGTCCTGCATCCAAATCATGTTTTGCTTGAATGATCTGGACTTCTTCCTGTAAAACTGCTTGAAGAAGTTGTCTTCCAGAAACTGTCAGTAGGTCTGGGAGTTGAGCTTCACTACATCCTTAACCTGAAAAGGTCCCACAAGTTTATCTTTGATGATACCAGCCAATACCAGTACCCCACCTCCACCTTGCTGGCATCTGAGTCGGAGTGGAGCTCTCTGCCCTTTACTGATCCAGCCTCGGGCCCATCCATCTGGCCCATCAGGAGTCACTCTCATTTCACCAGTCCATAAAACCTTAGAAAAAATAGTCTTAAGATATTTCTTGGCCCAGTCTGGACGTTTTATCTTATGTTTCTTGTTCAAAAGTGGTCGTTTTCCAGCCTTCCTTACCTTGGCCATGTTTCTGAGTATCGCCCACCATGTTGTTTTTGATACTCCAGTAACTTTGTCGCTCTGAAATATGGCAAAACTGGCGGCAAATGGCATCTTGGCAGCTTCACTCTTGATTTTCCTCAATTCATGGGCAGTTATTTTGCGCCTTTTTTTCCATTCTATTTTGCAACCCTGTTGGCTATTTGCCATGAAATGCTTGATTGTCCGGTGATTATGCCTCAAAAGTTTGGCAATTTTAAGACCAGTGCATCCTTCTGCAAGACATCTCACAATTTTTGACTTTTCAAAGTCCGTCAAATCTCTCCTCTGACCCATTTTGCCAAAGGAAAGGAAGTTGCCTAATAATTAAGAACACCTTATATAGGGTGTTGGTCATTAGACCACAGCCCTTGTTATTACATCACATTACCTGATTTATTAAACTGGTATTTGGCTTTCAAGCTTATACAGCTTGGAGTAGGACAACATGTATAAAAAGGATGATGTGCTCAAAATACTCATTTGCCTTATAATTCTGCACACAGTTTGGCTATTCTATGTTTTATAGACTGCGCTCTGCAATTTGGACACTAGATGGCAGAATTTGATAAACCGTAAACCTGTTACTCAGCAATCAGCATTGATTTTAGAAAACCAGTTTTTTAACACTTTTGCTTTTACTAAAATAAAAATTTATGATTCAAACCTTGTTTTTCTTATAGTGTGTAAGAGTTTTATAAAGTGATAAGGCACTCAAGGTTGTGTATTATTGTAAATAAATCACAAGAGTACCACAGTTGACGCTGTATTTCACCCGTTAAAGATAGTTCTTTTGTGAGGTTAGCATGTGAATATTGTGTACTCCGGTTCCTTCGGACTCTAATATTTACCAGGTGTCTCAAAGACAATGTCAAATTGGTGAAACCTTACTATTTTAGATGGTTGTTAGTTGTATGTATTATGTTATTGGGCAACTTGCCATAATCCTCTACAAACGAAAGTTGAGTTTAACCCTTATGATATTCAGCAAAAGTTTGTGCATTATTGTTTCCATGACATTTTGTCTGTGGTAAATGACTCAATAATTTTTAATGTATTTTTAGAATTGTGGTCTCATTTCCTTGAATTATAATAAAATGGTGACGCTACACAAAAAATGACAACCCTGTTCCCACCACCATTGAAAACCAAATGTAACCCACATCTTTAAAAAAAACAAAAAAAAAACATTGCATTTCTTTACAATTACTAGTAATATAACATTTGTCTTTCATGATGAGATCCGAGATCAAATTCCAATCTGGGTGGAGTTTTCATGTTCGCCATGTGGGTTTTCTCTGGCTTCTCCAGTTTTCATCCACAGTGCTAAAACATGGGTTCAGGGTAAATTGTCAGCTTTACATTGCTCTATTCAAATTGCCCCCATAATGTTTGTGTCTCAGTCTGTGCAAATAAGGGTGTTTGAGTGACGTCCTGTCCTGGGTGTATCTGCCCATTGTCGGAAATGTTCTCCCCTGTATGGGCATGGGAACCCACCCCCTCGCAACCCTTTCCCCTAGTATAGGATTAAGCGGATGATGATGAGATGAGATTTTTTATGATGAGAGTACCAGATGTCATGATCCAACACTCCCAGAAATGGCAGGGTGTCAACAGGGCTGTACTGTGAGACGATAGATAACATCTGCAAAATCGTAAGCAGATTTTATGTTCTTTCCCTTCACTTTTTACTGATTGCTTTGTGTGGGTTAGAAACCCATACAGCTGAACTGCAGTTGGAAAAGGAAATAGATTTGTAGGAGGAGGATGAAATAACCGAACTGAGATAAAATCATGGTCTTAAAACTGAGCTTCTAACTGTTTTTGGCTGCCTGCTGCCAAGTCGTTCCCCATTCTGGCAAACAAAACCATTTTAGTTCTGTGAAAAACAGAGAGACTCAGAGCTGTTAAGGATCTGTGGGAGTGCTTCAGTTCCTGCAAGAATATCAGCTTTGTGTTTAACTAAACAGAACCACGTTTCACACTGAGTAAGTACATATTTTTCATTTTATTTCAGTAATTATAATTTTTTGTTTGCTCGGTGGTTTGCACTGGTTTTTATCTGAAATATGTGCTGTGTTTTAAAAGGTTTAGGAAACACTGACATAATAAATTATAAGTTTAATGTTCATTACATATCTTATCGAAAACACAACAACCAGTTGTCTTAAGTAAATGTAAGGGCCGAGTTAGAGGTTTATATGCAGGATGACATTTTTGTTCCCTACAACCACAAGTGTTTGTGCTCTTTCTTTTCTATATGGTATATAGTAACAGTTCACTTTCTAACAGGTCAGGTCACCAATTACACATAGCCCTTAAAAAAGTTTTATGTGTATCATTTTAGTTATTTATAAATAATAAATGTTTTTGGGGGAAATGACATTTTTTTGTACTTAGAATTACTAGCATGTTTTTTATTATCTCTAAATGGTTAACTTTTTTCTATCTGACTGAAAGACCCTAGTATGTGAGAATGCAGAACTGTATCAGAACCACCTGTGAGCAGTATTGCTGCTCCCAAAGAGGCTGTTCTTGCACCCTTTTTGTTTACTTTTTACACCCCTTATTTAAGGTATGTCTTGCCATATACCGTTACATGCTAAATAATAGCAGTCTGTGTCACACAACTGAAGAAAAATAAACCCGTAATAACTTTTATGCTCATATACACAAAGGCCTTGGGAGCACTGCACATTGTAGTCCAAATGAAATGTGAACGAAATAGCCATTTTTAAACCAAAAAAAAAATTTAAAATACGATGTTCAAAAAGGGTTGATGCTCCCCAACCCGACAAACCCTTCGTGGTGGAGGTTGGTGCATCCTCCACAGGAGTGGGGGCAGTGTTGTCGCGGGTAGCGCACACCTCTCTGCCCTGTGGCGTTTCTTCACGAAAATTGTCCACAGCAGAGGGCAATAACACGATCGGAAATTACAAGCTGTTAAACTGGCATCGGAGGAGTGGAGACATTGGTTGTTGGGTACCGTGTCTCCTTTTCTGGTCCTCACCGACCACAAAAACCTTCAAAACTTACAAGGGACTCGTCGTCTCAATGCACGGCAAGCTCGCTGGGCTCTGTTTTTAAGCAGTTTTCATTTCAGAATCTCAGACCCATAGCGCTAACGCCCGCGAACGCATTGTCCAGGATTCATGGGGGCGCGGCATCTGACCCCGAGTACTCCCACCCTTGTGTTTTATTAACACTCTACAGTGGAATATCTCGCCCCAATCTCACCCCCTCCCATTTCAGGGACGCCTCATCGCTTTGGTTCACATGTAAGCGTGTACTGGGCATTTCCATGGAAAATTAAGTTCTGTAGTAAGTCTCTCCTCGGGGCAGCACCCAGAGTTCAACAGGTTGTGCAAACGCGCTCAAGAGTTCAATAGATTTAAAAAAAAAAACAAAAAAAAACGCAAATTCGCGCACGACAGTCTTACCCGCGCTGAACTTGCACAAAAATTCGCATGCTGTTTTAGAGTGTGTTAAGTTTTTAACGACCATTCACACCCTGTGTTTAAGCTCTAGGGACCTTTGATGCCTCACAGGTACCCAGAAATTACTGCCCAAATACATAGGCAGTAATTCGCCTTGACCCCCTCATTAACAATCCACCCAGTATTCCACACCTCCCTCCTGAAACCTTTTGTGTCAGGAAGCTTGGAGGAGGGTTGGGCAGAATCGACTTATGTCAATTACAATCAGTAATACACCGAGCGTTTGTAAAGTAGAGGCACTGCTCGAATCTAGGTGGGTAGTGTCTAACATTCAGTATTTGGTGGACTGGGAGGGCTTTGGCCTTAAGGAGCACAGCTGGGTATCAGCTAGTGATGTCTGGGATCCACAGCTGATTTCATATTTCCAATCGGCCTATCCGGACTGTCCCCTTTGCAGACCCAGGGGTCTCCATTCTTATCTGCTGATTCATGCTGCTACTCATGGGAAAGAGGGTAGTGTAAAACATTTAGATCTAGCTCCGTCCTCTCTCGCTCCGGTGTCACACCATCACTCCAAGGTTTTTTTTTTCTTAGAAGTCAGCAACGGGTAGCTTTTTCTTACCAGTGTTGCTTATTGGGGGTTTATGCTTAGAACCCTGTAAAGCTGCTTTAAGACAATGTACTATTATAAAAATAACTATAAAAATAAATAATCCTGAAACATTTGCAAACAGATATTTCTGCGAAAGCTGACTGGAACGCACAATTTCTCTGAATTCTTGGGTTGTGCACCAAAAACAGCATTTTTGATGTCACTTCACAAATTGTACATCGAATTGAGGCCTAGGGATTTGGCTGGTCTTGTGGATCTGGATATTGCCTTCTTGCTGGTGTGTCCTGCTAAAAAACACCAATTTCAGGACATTTATTTTTCAGCATAAGGAAACATACTGTGTCCTTTCTTATGAAGTGCAGCGGTGTTCGTCTTGTCCAGTTTAAAGCTTAGGGGAACATCCTGGTACTTCTAAGAGTCCAACTCGTCAATGTCTATTTCCTGAATATTCACCGGTGTTGGGTGAAATCCACTTTCAGCTCCTTAGTATTCAGTGTTGATGTGGTTATTCCAAGAATGTGTTTTTTTTTTTTTTTTTAAATCATTGCATCAAATAAACGTTAACTGATATTTAATGTGGGAGTACGGTGGTTAGCACGTTCAGCTCTGGGAATTCATGGTTCGAATCCTGATATGGGTGGAGTTTTCATGTTCTCCCCATGTCTGTGTGGGTTTCCTCCAGCTTCTCTGGTTCCCTCCCACAGTCCAAAAGCATGGATTCAAGGTAAATTGAATGCTCTAAATTGCCCAATATAGTGTGTAAGGTTGTGTACGTCTTTAAGTTCATCTAAAGCACAAACAAAGGATTCCATAAACAGGTATATGAGTTGGTACAATGTTTATTAAGCATTGAGGAAAAGAAACATGACCAAATCGAATGGTTTGAGCCCAAAATGGCATATTTTGAAGAGTTTTTTTTTTTTTACTCAAACTGAAACATGACTTAAATGTGAGAAAAAATGGAGATGATTCGGATAATGTAATCCAGATTATTAGTGTTTCAATGAGTTTAAATAGTTATTCAAAGGGTTTACTATCATTGTTCTAGTAGTAGATTGTTAAGCAGTCTGTTCTATAATCTTTTTCTGCAAAAAATGAAAGTTCAAGCTAGAAAAGCTGTCGTAATTGCACATGAAATTGCACTATCCAAAAAATACGGTTAGGAAATGGAAAAAACACTGGTCAAAGGACAATTACAAACTAATGAAACAAGTATAAAAGAAAAGCTACAAGTGGAGATGGACATTGCAACCTCAATCGCTAAAATTAGAGTATATGAGAGTTAAAATTCTTCCTCACATCCGCCTCAAACATCAGCCACACGAGGAGAAGGCCTGAATGAATATTATACGGATGCTTAGAGGTACTTGCATTCCTCAGTTGACAATGGTTATAAACACACAACTGATTATGCACCAATACACACACTCCCCAAAACACCTCTGCAAAGAACTGTTGTAGATTCCACAGTTGTGCATCGGGGCCTACCACTCCTTTTTCTGTCCTTGTTAAGCCAGTTTTTGTCAAGGGATGAGTTAACAGCATGGTGAGATATTTTTAAATTTCGTGGCAATATCTCGCATTAAGTAGGCTTCCTTCCTTAACACAACAATGGACTGATGGATTTATAAAGAAAGTTGTTGCTTTCTGACCATTTTGAGCCTGTAAGCAAGCCAACAACTGCTGATCCTTGTGTAAATGACCAAAAGAGCTTGTTTGCAGATGTTTACACATGGACATTACAACAAGGATTATGCAGAAGCAAAATGGCTACATAACGAAAGCTTTGGGGATCACAAATGCCTAGATGTTCTACATGGGGCTAAACACGGGGACTGCCAAGCACTAAATGCTCACACGTTTTTTGTGCCATCTTAAAAAGTTGACTACGCTGCAAAACTTAGTACAATTGTTTTTAAAAGGTAAAATGGAGAGCAGTAGCTGTTAAAATACTTGATAAAACCAAGCGAAGGAAAATATTTAAAAACCTTGTCATGTTTCTTGAAAGGCAGGTCAAAATACCATTTACTCTGCAAACTCCAGGTAGAGCTCATAAGTCAAAACAAGCAAGAAGCACTTCTCAATTGTGCTCATGTTCTTAATTATGTCCCTACTGTTCATGAATGCATGCAATGCCATCACTTTGAATCACCAAAGGTGCCTCAAGGTCATTTAGGAAAAGACTTAAAAATGATGACTTTTGATATCTGCCAGTATAGACACCCAACTCCACTGCATATTTCTTCGAAAGTAAAAGGGGAAATGGAATTCGGAAAGATTACGCAAAATAGATCACTTGATATTTTTCAAAGTCTAATCTATCATTACCAGAAGGAAAGCTGGTTAATAGCACAATTGTTTCCCTGAAACCAACCGGGGCCAGTAAAGACTGCAAGAATGCAATATTGATGATGCAATAGTTTGCAGAAGTTTGCAAGAGGTAATTAGTATGTTTTAACATATGCCTTTTTAGATTCTGGAAGTTCAGCAATATTCTGCACTGAAGGCTTAATGAACAAATTGAATGCATAGGGAAGTATTACTAAGAACAATAGAACAAGAGTTTTCATAAATCCACAATATTGAAATGAAAAAAATGTCAAGATGACAAGAAGTTAATAATTGTATTAATACTCTCTCTGTGCAAGTTTCTTGTAAAAATCATTATTACTTGCCTCTTCCCTTTCGCAAAGTGATGATGCCAAATAACCAATAAATAGCAATTCACCACAATCTATGCTAAAGGGGTAATGGAAACTGTTCTAAACAGATTGCTCGAAGTCTGCAAAAACAGAAAACTATGACCTCTCTGATTTATGCTTATTAGAAGGATGTAAGCTAACTAAGAGGATCAGCAAGAAAGTACTAAAACATATACCAGAAGGTGGTAAAAGATATTGAGTTGGACAGAAAAGTCCCTCCTATTGAAATAGTGCTCAGAATTCAGTGGCACATAGAGGATGACACAATTGGATTTAAGGTGTCTGTGAACAATAAACCACACCATTTAAGATTTCTTGCACTGTTTGTCTTAAAAGTAAAATAGATCTAGCAGTTTATCTGCAAGTCAAGCTGTGGTTGGGATCAAGTAATTCTTAATACAGTGCGTAGTCAATGAACAAGATGATCACAGGATCCTAAACAGCTCTCAAAATTGAAAATCAACAGGTTTATAAAACCAAAAGAATTTGGCACAATTATATCAGCTTAGCTATATCTCTTTTGTAATGCCAGTGAAGTAGGTTACTTTAAGGTTGACAATAAACAAAATAACAGATATTTGGCTTTGTCATGTGTAAAGCAAAAGTAGCTCCACTCAAGCAAATGATCATCCAGAGACTTGAGCTTAAAATAGCAACTCTGGCTTTAGGGTTAGAGAAGAATTTCAAATGCATCTGGACACTTCTATATTATGGACTGATAGCCAGTCAGTTTTTAAATACATCAGTAATGAACAAACAGGATAATGTATCTATGTGACAAATCGACTCGCTGTCATTAGAGACATTACCACCAAAGAACAATGGAGATATGCTAGTTTTTAGAAACAACTGAGCTGATGCACTATGTGGTGTAACAGCAGCCTGCGTAATGTCCAAACATTGGTTGACAATCCCATACATTTTACGAAAAAAGGAAACATACTGGCCAAGCATTTAGTAAACCAATTTCTACTGACTTAAAGAAATGGTGTAGTTGATGTTAGAAATGTGCAGTCATCAAACAACCTATTATTAAGTTCTTGGAATACTATACCCAATATTTCATATTTCCACTCGGATATACTATACTTGGAATATCTTAAAAAAGCAGTGACATGGTTGCTATGACTAAAAAACATTATAAAAAAGGTGGGGGGGGGGGGGATCACGTGATTTCATGTTTTTTGTCTGTAGAGGAACTGAAAAGAGCAGAGAATGCAATTATCTCTCACATGCACTTAAATGAGGAAATTAAAACCTTGCAGAAAGGCAGACCAATGAAACTTAGTAATAGCATCCTAACGTTAGATCCAATTTTTAATAATGGGATTCTGAGGCTGGCAGACTGAATAAAATAGCGATGCCCTCATGGCATCATGCTCAGCAACATCCACCTATTTTACTCAAAACATTCCCACGTCTAAAGATTAATCATGTCACATATTCTTCAGACATTGGGTCATTCTGAAAGAAATTACACTCCATCAAGACTGAGACACAAGTATTCGTTCTAGCATATAGAGTAATCAGAGAGTGTGTTCTCTGCTGATGTCTTCAAGAGAAACCAGGAAAACCGAAAGTGGCAGATCTCCTCTCTAAACCGATCACCCATACCACCTAACCACTTTTTACCCATGCAGGCATTGATTACTTTGAGCCAAAAGAAGTTAAGAGAGGTCATTCAATTTTAAATATGACATGACATCATTTTAACTTGTCTCCTGCCATCCATCTTGAAGTAGCAAGTTCTTTAGACACAGACTCCGGCATCAATGCTTTACAAAGATTGGTGGTTTTAGATCAGATTAAGGTACAAACCTTTTTTGGTAGCCACAGAAAACATAGACAATTTAAATTGTGAAAAAACCCATACGACATTATTAAAGGATGGAATTAATTGGATATACAATTCAACTTGTGCACCGCATCATGGAGGTGTATGTGGTAGGCTCATTAAATCTTTGAAGAAAATTCTTTAAACACTTTTCAGAGAACTTGATGATGGATTATTAACTGTCCTTTGTGAAGTTGAAACATCCATGAGCATCTGTATCAGATGATTCACTTGACTTGGAACCGCTAACATCCAACCATCTATTAAAAATATAAGTACTACTGGTCATACCACCTGGAACTGACTGCACGCAGAAGATAAAAACCAGTACAGTACATAACATCTATTCTGGAAAAAAACAAATAAGAGAATATATTCCCATCATGCAAAAGAGATTTTTTTTTTTCCAAGTTCAAGTCAATTTATTTATGTAGCTCTTTTTACAATAGAACATTGTCTTGTTTATGATTTAAGATAATAGATTAATCAAAACTCGACTAATTTAAATAGTTAACTCTAATTTGAGATTGTGGTTGTATCTACTTCTACATGGGACAGTAGGTACTGCAGGTGGCCCCATATAAAGCAAGACAGGTGGATCCATGCAGCAGGTTGATGTCCGGAAGGATCTTTACCAGCATCAGATCAGGCCACAGCAGTAAACACTCAGTGCGCCATGGGTGACCATAGGCTGATTTGCTGCTTCACCTCCAATCTTTTTTCCCTTGTTCCAGCACTGCTTCTGAGCTTCAGAACGCTTTCCTTTTTGTGCCCTCTCTCCCAGACGGTCCTTCAAAACCCCCAAAATGTTCCAACGTCCTCAGTTTCTGCGTCTAATCCTTTGTCGTCCTGATAATCCAAGTAGAGAATCACAAACGAACCAGGGCCTCGCCAGTAGAACAGAGTAGAAGACAGGAACTAACTATAGATAGACAGTGTGGTGGACCACTTCTCAAGTGCCGACTTCTGTGGAATGGAACCTGATCAGGAGAAACCTTCAACAATATGACTTAGTGCTTATTGCTGATGAAAAAGCTCCATGAAATTTGTGGCTACTTGGGAGGATTCTAGAGACTTCTCTGGATAAGCATAGTCTAGTCCGAACAACCCTGATTAAGACCTAATTAAGACCTAAGACCTTGTTCTTCAGAGACCAGTAAATAAGCTTTACTTACTGATTCACAACAGAAAGGACCAGCAGTAAAGGCTAAGTCCCAACGGAGGGTTAAGTGCTAATTGCCTCTAACCCCTACCCTGCCCCCCTGGAACACAATTAAAGAATGTTCAACTTTCTTAGTTAATTTTTTAGTATTTTTTGTTTGCACATAACAATGGCTAAATAATGCCTAAAATTTTGTATAAATACTTTATTAAACATGAATTGAAATGTGAAAACTATATAAATGTATAACTTTGTCTGTCCTTATGTATATGCGATGCACAATTAGGGGCCAGGTGTTAAAGCCATTTTACTTTATATGGTCCCTTTGTCCTTTTTTGTTGTTACCCAACTACATAGCCCCCTCAGGTGGTGCATATTGGTCACTGCATTCATATCTGCAGGGTTTCTGGGTCCTTGATTTAGCGAGACAATGTAGGCTTAGTATTCGCCAGAACAGAAGAGCAAATAGTTTTATTACCGCAAGCTGTTGATTTTGTTATATGTTTATTTCCAAGAAAGTTTTTTGTTATCATTGCATCGAATTAACTTTAACTGATATTCACAGTCAGTATCTGTGTGTGAACTGAAGACTGGCTGGTACAATCCAGGACAAATGGTGTTGAAAGCACTTGAAAAATTAAAGCACATGATTCTCACAATGCTCCATTGTTTCTCTAGATGTGAAACAGCTCTGTGGAAGAGGTAAATTACAGCATCATCCATGCCAATATCAGGCTGGTAAGAGACCTGAAGTGGGTCAAGCACCAGTCTTGATGGTGGCACTTAAGACACCAGTGTCACACATGATGTAAAAGATAGGGGTGCAGAGTCATATGCCTTCTTGGTGTTGATGTAAAACAAGTCAAATAATCTGTCATCAACTGTGTGACTGTCTGAAGACAGAGAAGCAAGTCCTCAAAGATCAGGAGAAGGGCCTGAGAATGTTTAGTCTATAGTCTGCTTACAGTCAGGTGTATGACAAAACAGGCAGTAGCAGCATTAAGAGGGTTACGTATGCGATAGCATGTAAGATATTCTTCTGGAGATAGAAAAGTCTCAGTTTAACATCCAAAGTAAATGAGTTACAGTTGGATGGTGCAAATAAAACACATCCAAGATGTGGGTTCAAGTCTCACAGATTGGGAGATATGGATTCCAATAGCACATAAGGCAAGTTTGGACGGCAGAGTGAAAGGTCTAAAGACACTCTGTACCCACCTAGAAGCCAGAAGGGCATAATTTCTCACAGCGTAAAGGATTGCAGAAAAGAAAAAGGGTTCCCAATGTGCCTGTGCAAGCTCTGTAGGCACAGCCAGCTCTGCAGCCCATTCAGCAGCCTATACAAACCCCAATCAAATTGGTTCAATGGATTTAAAAGAAACTTCCATTGATAGACGATAGAGTGACTCAGTGACCCAAGAGAAGATTCAGCTCTTATATGGTATTGTCGAGTTAATAAGTAGAGATCACTGGTTGTCTACTAACAATACTGCTAAAAACATGTTCATAATGCTTGAAAATCAATATCACAACACATCTACAAATGCCCTGGAGATTATTGAGGACGTAGCAAAAATGTCCTATTTAAGGTCAAACAAACCAAGGAAGACCATTGATTTAATTTAAACAGTAGAAAAGGCTCTGAGTAATCTTGCAGAGCTGAGTAACAGATGAGCCCTTAAAATCATTTAGTAACTAAATATATACAAAGCAAGTGTTAGATGACATGTAATACATTCATGGTCAGCCCAGGAAATGGTGTCACACCAGACAATCACTGTTAGTCTTCTCAAATTCCTGAAAACTCAGAAAGGAAAAATGTAGTGAAGACAAGTAAAAAACTGAATGCTGTGGAAAAATTGTGAGCTTGTAAGATGATCAATGAGATGGTATATTGGAAAATACCTGTATAGGAATCAGGACCGCAGAAGAGCACGTTTTACAGGCCACAACTTTCTTCTTTGTGAGAGAAGAGACTCCAAAAGGCGTGAAACAAGCAGATCACGAAGGTTAAATACGAGTAAGCACAAGCTTACAGAGGACCAAGATAAATTTGTGTCTGAATAAGGAAAGGATTGGCATTTGTAAATGAAAAGAGCTTTGTCTTTTCTTGAAAAATGCAAGGGAACAACTCAGTTTTTTATTGAGGTTTTAAGTTTGCATTTGGTTAGCAGATATTCACTATCTACTGATTATCTGCTAACCAAATGCAAACTGAAAACCCCAATAAAAACTGCACCCAATTGAAGATCGGAATTGTTCCCTTTGTTTTTCAAAAAAATGACTAAACTCTTTCAAGTTTCAACAGAAAGTGGGAGAAAAAAAACAGATAATTTCACACATATTTGCTCCTTAAAAGGTAATGGGTGCAAAAGTATACCATATATTATTCACAAATATTTCCAGTCCTTTTCTTATTGCCGCTATACACTTTTCTGCCTGAACGTAGCAGTTCAAAAAGTCATGCATGTCATGACTTAATTTTGTTATTGTCCATTTCTCAGCTACACCCAGGCATAATTTTTTTCCCCCCATTTTGTAATTCTTTAGTGATTCAGACTGCTAATATTTTGCACATAACTGTACAAATGCTCTCAGCCGATACTGCTATTACAGGGTGTATTAGTAAGGCTAGGAAAGAGAAATAGTTGTAGGTACCAACATTGTGGACTAGTTCCTGTAAAACCATCTCAAACTGATTTCAATATTTGGACCACCTGGTATCCAGCCCAGATCTGTAAATTCAGAGATGTGCACTTTACAAGATCACCACTGAAAAAGGATCCGTCCGCTAAAGTGATCACCAGAAAAGCTTTGTGCAGGATCAGGTGAATGCCGACATGTCACCACTTAGTAGACTTATAGGGTGACAAGGTCCCAGAGCGGAAATACCTGCCACCTCCTGATGGTACCACGGTCTCTAAATGGGCCCAGGCTCAGTGTTTCGGACCATCAAACTCATTTAAATAGTAGTCAAAGACAACACCAGTAGACACAAAATGCGATTTGTAAATAAAGGCGTTCATTGTTAAGTGAGAAAAAAAATCCAAACCTTTACATCCCTGTGTAAAAAAGTGATTGCCCCTTTTGTTAAACAATACTATAACTGTGGTTTATCACACCTGAGTACATTGTCTGTAGCCCCAACCAGGCCTGATTATTGCCAAACCTGTTTTTAATCAAGACATCACTTAAATAGGACCTGCCTGCCAAAGTGAAGTCCACCAAAAGATCCTTAAAAGCTACACATCATGCGGAGATCCAAAGAAATTCAAGAGGAGTGGTCGGTTGCCCAAAATTGGCGACAACTCATCCAAGAGGTCACAAAAGACCCCACAACGTCCAAAAATCATAGGCCTTTTGATGATCCCCAAGACTTTTGGGAATGCATTCTGTGGACCGATGAGACAAAAGTAAAACTCTTTGGAAGGTGTGTGTCCCATTACATCTAGCATAAACGAAACACTGCTTATCAAAAAAAGAACATTATACCAACAGTAAAATATGGTAGTGGGATGGTCTGGTGCTGTTTGCTGTGTCAGGACCTGGAAGACTTGCTGTGATAAATGGAACTATGAATTCTGCTGTCTACCAAAAGATCCTGAA
>JAOUQT010316173.1:0-14534 GCA_025769995.1 Xyliphius kryptos | reverse complement strand
TTCCTCCCACATTCCAAAAACATGAAGGTAAATTGAATGCTCTAAATTGCCCTGTATAGTGTGTGACTGTGTGAGTGTGTACCCAGCGATAGATTGGCACCCTGTTCTGGGTGTATATACCCAGCGCCCGAGATGTTCTCTCCTGGATGGGGCATGGGGAGCACCCCCCCCCCCTCCGACCCTCATAAAGGAATAAAAGGAAGATATTGAATTAATGTTTAGTGATCAAATAAACAAAGGAAGTCAAAAAAAGAATAAAAGTGTTTACTAAAATGTTTTGTAATATGGATGCACGGAAAATATATTCGCCTAAAGAAAAGAGGCAGCTTAAACAGTGTAAAGTCTTAGCCCGAATAATAGGACTGGATTTAATTTGATGAACCTTCATTTAATGTAAAGGCTTTTCGCGTTAATTAAGAAGAACCTGGAGTGCACAGTGTGGGGAGACAGTGGCTGGAACGTTTCCGAGCTGAATCAGTGCTTCCACTCTCTGTGATCGCGTTTGAAACGCTACTGTAACTCCCTGGAGCTCGTGTTTCGGGGGCGGCGGTCACGTGACCGCGCTGCCGTTCGGAGCAGAAGTTTGGCGCGTCAGAACGAGCGAGGACCCGAGCAGCACGCACTGAGACTTCGCGCGCGTCGGAGGAACGAGTCTTTTACCGTCGCCTTCACGAGAGTTCCAAACCAATTCTGACGAATAGAGCAGTTGTTCCACTGAAGCCACCTCGACTGGCGCGCCAGCAGGCAGTTTGTAAAGCACGCAGAAGGAGAAGCCAATGGACTACAAAGAGAAACGGAGCCTCCCCAGAAAGGATTCGCTTGCGCTACACTAAAAGTAAAGGAGATGCTTATGGGAACCTCTTATTCCTTATTTATAAGGTAATTCCTACATTTGACCGAAATTGGATCATTAAGTTAGCGGGCTTGTTCTCTTCCTTTTGGCAAACCCGTATCTAGGTTTCTGATGGATGATTGGCGATGGCGCGGCTTTGCGCATTTTTGTTGCTGGCTTGAAACAAGTCAATTACGTTTTGTTCGATAGTTCTATATAGGTTCTATGGTTCTTCGTTATATATTATGTCTATGGTGGATTTGGGACAAAGCAAAGGGATGTAAAATAGTGTCAAGTGGAATTAAGAACTCAAAATGAGTCCATGGGAGCTCATTTAACGTGCTTGTTATGTTTTGTGGCTCTATATTTTGGATTCAATGGGCTTGCTATAACTCCAAACACGATTAGTCGAAAGTATGCTTTTAGTAGGTACTACTTTTAATAAGTGCTGCTGTGGTGTGCGTTTGCAGGACATCGCTGGCAGACGCTCCATCATGACCGATGGCCAAGGCAGAGAGCGCTTCCGCTACCTGGAGAGTGGCGAGGTGAGAGTTCCGGTGGCAGTCTTATATCGGGCGCCCAGTCATGGCCAAATCCCTGGGGACGATGAGGAGAGGGGCAGCTCAGGACTGGATGAGTCGGAGGGCTCTGACGGTCCCGAAACGCGCGGCTCAGCTGATGCTTGCCCCGACGGCACTGCGCCGGATGCGTCTTCTGAGGAACAGGAGCAGCCTCCATACCCCGCGCTCGCACCCGTCGTCTTCTTCTGCATCAAACAGACCACCCGGCCGCGGAACTGGTGTCTCCGAATGGTGTGTAATCCATATCCTTTGGTTTCTAAGTTTACCCTCCATCTCCATAAAACCATTTATGAAATATTGGGAACTTATTTTCCCAGCCTATTGCTCAGAAAACGTGATCACAGATTTACATCAACTTTACAACTTTGCATCAGGTCATTTCGTAGATGCTTTTATTCGACGCGACTTACTAGTATGGATCAGAACACAGGGTTGGACATACAGACCCCTTAGGGTTAAGGGTCTTGCTTAAGGACCCACTTTGGTAAACTAAGTGGACCTGTGATTTGAACCCCCAACTTCAGAGTGATAGCCCAACACCTTAACCACTGAGCAACCACACCCTAACCTGACATAACATTCGCATATTTTGCACTTCTGAAGTTACTTTCTGGTTGGACGTAGAGGTGTAAATCAGAGCCTCAATGACGGTTCAGTATCGATTCGATTCTTCAAACCAGTGATTCGATTATTTTTGATACTTAGGAATTCCCCACGATACAATTAAATTTAATTATTCAATCCAATATTCAACTTTTTTTTTATTTTACATAAAATCTATTAAGGTTCAAATAAATCAACACGACAATAATCTGCCTCTTATTTTGATACAGAATCAGTATTCACACAATGTTTATCACACTATAGCAGTTGTGATCAATGCTCTGTAAACAGAACAGTTATGCCATAAAAAGAGGCAATTAAAGTGCAAAAAGATCAGTTGTAATAAAAACGTACAAAATAAGTCTAATGCTTACCGTGCAGGTCGAGTCAATTTACTATTAAATGAAGACAACAAAATAAAACTGGCCTCTACAATAAAACATATTTAATTCAAGAAATGTGTATATTTATATACATTATTGAAGATATAATATTATGTATTGAATATTTTAATGTAATATATATTTTAAAAGCACAGCCAGATATAAAATCTATTCTAACACAGTGTTCCATACAGTAACATATGCAACATTTAAATAGCAAAAAAAGACGATTGTGTATTTCAAGCGTGTAACTCTTTTCCTACTCCCTCTTGTGAAGTATAATAATGAGGTGACGCCACCCCCAGCTTTGGAGTAGGTAGTATCCGTATGTCAGAGAGCTGATATTAAAAATAGGTGAATAAAAAGGCGGCAATATAAACACATTAATTGATACTCTTGTGTACATATCGATGCATCAAATGGCCATCTGTATAATTGATGCATCAATTCAAATCAATTAATATTTACACCCCTAGTTGAAGGTGTCTTATGCTTTTGAAAGCAGCAACTAAACTGACACCCAGCTAGACACTAATGAATTCTGTAGTACTTAACAAGTGGAGTTTTGTGGAACTAATTGAATTGCTTTGACATTACACAGTATTCTAGTAATTGGTTAAGACCAGGTTGAGGAAATGGAGATGCAAGCATTTGTCCATTTTAGTTAGTGGGTGTGTTTTAACAGGAAGCCTTTACAGATAAGGACTGATGTTTTCTCTCAGTGTTAGGCGCATATAAAGATTCAGTATATATACTGATTCAAGAGATCAGTATTTTTGGCAATGTTACATTTATAAATAGAAACCCTTTTTCAGTAGCAACAAAACCAGGGGTCTTCTCTGTGCATTCTACTTATAAAACATTTACCAGTTTGCTAAGGGTAATTGATAAACACTAATTAAAGTGTTGGTCTCCGAATATTTGTTAAAAACAACACTGTTTTATAATTTGCTCATTTGTTATATGCATAGTAGTTTATTTACCAGAGATTCAGTTTTCTGTTACGAGAAGAATGATTTTGTGACCTCTTGATCATGGCATGAATGACAGATTCAAAGAGAGATGATTTTTGCACATATTTCATATTAATTTACAGCTGATTATGTGCTGAGAACACAGTGTGGAAGACTAGCAGGAGCTGTAGTGCTCAGTGATTTTGACGGGAGTACTCTGTAGAGCTTGCCTTTTCTCTGTTATTATTTTGTCTTAAGCTATTTTGATTTCACTCGATATATAATTGTTGTATCATATAGCATATATAAAATAGAAAAAAGAGTTGAGTCAGAAATAACATATAAGATTAGATTTTATTTCTGACTCAAATTTGAAAAATATTTTTTAAGATTTTCTTATAGACAATCATAGACAAATATATTTATTTGCTCTTGTGTTAAAATAATAACCATTTGGTTATTTTTAATATGTAATCTCTATAGGAGAAACTATTTTGAAATACTTCAGAATACCTGATGTATATTTGTACAATATATTTTATTAGTACCACTTACCATATAGATAC
Organism: Xyliphius kryptos; assembly: GCA_025769995.1. Taxonomy (NCBI): domain Eukaryota; kingdom Metazoa; phylum Chordata; class Actinopteri; order Siluriformes; family Aspredinidae; genus Xyliphius; species Xyliphius kryptos. The sequence goes on along the minus strand of JAOUQT010316173.1, from coordinate 10,616 downwards.
GATTTGTAGTTTTACAATTGTCTGCCTACATTGTTAGGCTCTGCAGTTATTTTTTGGGTGGTGGATCATTTTGAGCAATACAATGTGATGACCTAGTGACCTATTTCACTAATATCTCCGCAACACACATTAACACAACATTTCCACATTAGTGCCAATTTTGCTTAAATTCATCCATCACCCAAAAATACATACTCTGTGGTGGTTCTAAATATTAGAGAACAGTTTTTTACGTTAAAGGAGACATAAAGTATACAGAGAAAAAGAATTGTAGAACTACAAAGTGCACATATAGGGTAAATGGATCTAATAAATAGACAGTAATCATGGCCGACTGATTAATAGTGTGTATGTTGATTAATTAATTGATTGATTCATCTTTACTGTCATTGCTCTGTATAAGTACAAGAAAGCGACATGCTGTTAGCATCAACCAGAAGTGCAAATAGTTGAATCGAGTAGCTATAACAAACTGCAATAATGGCAGTATGCTTATTCTTATGTATCGACATCCCACCCTGCAAAAACTCACTGGGGAGGTTGAACCAACATACCACCAACAGTTTATCCACACACCTTGTAGAGGGTTGCCAGTCATTTGACCCCTTTTCACCCAAATTTCCCCTAATAAAAAAAACCCTGGCCCTAACAGAAATTCGTCAGTGAAAACAAGGAAATTTGATTAGGAAAGTTGACAACAGAGTGGCACGGTGGCTTAGTGGTTAGCACATTCGCTACTCAGCGCTGGGGATTCCCGGTTCGAATCCCAGTCTGGGTGGAGTTTCCCTGTTCTCCCTGTGTCCGAGTGGATTTCCTCCGGGTTCTCCGGTTTTCTCCCACATTCCAAAAACATGAAGGAAAATGGAATGCTTTAAATTGTCCTGTATAGTGTGTGTATGTGTGAGTGAGTGTGTACCCAGCGATGTGTCCTGGGTGTTTCTGCCCAGCGCCCGAGATGTTCTCCCCTGGATGGGCATGGGGAACCCTACCGTGATCCTTTTAAAGGAATAAGCGGAAGATAATGAATGAAGTTGACAACAATTCACTTTGGCTTTTCACTCTTTTTTTTTTTTTTTTTACTGTTTTTTTACTATTTCACAGTATTCACATAATTTTCTGTTTCTGTTTCTTTGGTGGGATTATTTAAACGTATAGCAGTCTGTTTCAGTGAATTTCTTGATTTTGCAATACATCAAAATTACACCTTTTGTTAGATTGCTGACTTCAAGTTAGTTAAAGTCCTTCAAGGTTAGTTGAGACATTATCCAAGACTTCCAAGTGGAACAGTTCTCAGGCATTTGCCCTTATCACATTTAAAAAATCTCTCTGCCCAACCTAAAACTGCTCTAAATTTACCTAATTTTGACTGTTGTGTTGACCACTGACAGTTTTTCTTCAGATTTAAAAAAAAACATCTGTCATATATTGCTATGGCATCTTTTTAGAACTGCTGTATTTTGTTATGTGAGGGGGAATCTCTCCTGCATCCTTATTTAGCAACTGCCTGCCCACTATGTGCTCAGTGAAAGCTTTTAATCTGAGGTATAAATTTAATGGTTGCTCACATATATTTCCTTAACGTTCTATTCTTTATATACCTTTGAACCAATAAATCGATTTGCTGTCAATTTGCTAGATCTTCAACACTTATATTCATCTTATAGGGGTGGTTACCTTGTGATGTATAAATCATTCCGATATTATCTTCTATTTTAAATATGAAGTAAAAGCTGACCATTGGTGAAGAAGATTTAAATCCTGTTCTAAATAAAGCCAGTGTGTAGAACAATGACTTTCTGCCCGGCAACACAGCAAAATGCTCTGCATTTTTATTTGATTGAAACTTTCTTCGAAGCTGTAATAGGTGTTGAAGTACAGTTCTTAAGTTGACACTTTTTAGCCCCAGTTTTGGCACAAAAGTTGACCATGTCACTTGGATCGCCAATGCTGTAGGTTTGAAGAGCTTTTGCTTTAACTTTTGATGCGACAGAGTTAGTCTTACAAACTATTACATAAAAGTTATCATTGTGAATCCCACACAGTTTGATCATTCAAGGCAGTTATTCATGAATACAACAGGGCATTTGAATATGCTTTCAGCTTTAGCATAATTGCACATAGGCATGTACACAGGTCCAACTGTTTTCTGTCTTCTTATAGTGCAAGACTAACATTTTCACATTCCTTCTCCCACATGATGTCATAATTTTCAGCAAAAAAAAAATTTACGGGCATTTAACCTTCTGAATGAACTTGCACACATTCTTTAACAATTAAGTTCCAGTGCAGTGTTTACAATTTGTTAGTTGATAAACTTAAATGTGTCTGAATAAGGAAACATTTTACTGAATTGCTTGTTTGTTGAATTGCTTGTTTTGATTATGCTCAATGATAAAAGATGTAAAGTACACCTCAGCTCTAGTGAACTCTCTGTCAGACATTTGTTTTTCACTGAAAAAAAAAACAGTGACATACTTATACAGACCTCCATTTGCTTAGTCTCTCTAATATGTAGTCCCTAAAAGAAATAAAAGCAATTAAGTGATTTTGTCTAGTATGTAAACCTGTATATAATATATAACATAAATGCATGAAATATTTCATATTCAAAGTAGTGGATTATTGTAAGTTGAACAACTAGTGTGTTTGTTAAACTAATATTAGGTTTGTTAGGTAAATAAATCTAGTCTCTTAAACACGTGTGTCAATTAGTTCACAATGGGCAATAGAAAACTTCCTGTTGCAATTTGTGCCGCAAGCCAGACTGTAAATATTTTGTACCTTTTATAAGACGTGGTAAATACACACAGTGTGTTTGAGATTTTCCTCATTTTTGAACTCTTTACCAGACATACAAAGATACAGATAGACAGACCTGATAAATGTATTTAGCACAAAATTAAACTATTCACTTCCACTCTTATGTTTAACGCTCTTTATTTTTTATGATTATGCCTTTTATATACATAACCTTTGCATTCTGCAGTAAAATTTATTAATAATTGCTACGATGAGTATCCATAGGTTTATGTATAGACTGTGTACAGATGGTACAGATTTGTTGTGTGTTTGCGCAGCATTGTAGAGCATGCTCTCTGAGGACCCTGGGGAGCCTTCCTCTTGGCTGACCATGACAGTGTCCTGCCTGTGGAGTGCAGGCATGTTGCCTAGTGCGTGTCATGACATTTTAGATCTGCTCCGCTATCTCTAGACCATCACTGTCACAAAATGAAAAGCTTACAATAAGTAATGAAATTGGAGTGCGTGTTTAGGAGCATGTTGTTAAAAAAATGTATTTAGTATTTTTTATAAAATGACAAATGAATTTAAATATTTCTAAATTCTAAAAAATGGTATTTACTTCACCTAAGGCAGCCTCTCGTGGCCGCATTTTTGTTTCCATGTTGGCAGTTTATTGTTTTGCTGGCACAAGCTTGGCTTTTAAGGTTACATTCTTGCTAGCAATTGCTGTTAAGTACTGGTCATTAAAATAAATGTATGTGTACAATAGATAGGTTGATTTGAATGTGGTTGAGAAGCAGGTATGGCATTTTGTGGGTAGAAACCAAAAGGGTCTGTGCTGACAGCATGCACTCTGTGGAGCAGTCTGTGGATTCTCAGCAGGCGCATACTTCTGAACTCTCACACAGAGCACACCACAGAGGAACAAATGTGCACTAGTCTCATTTAAGGATCTAAACAAACCATTCCTTTTGGCTCAGGATTGATATGTCTTATATTGTGTAAAGCCTGAAGTCAAAGTGGAAATATGAATGGTTTAGGACAGGATCGTTTTAGTTTTTCTTAGCCAAAAGCTACAGTGGTTTAATAAGACAACCAAGTGAACTAATGCTTTTAGCCTTTTGAAAAGATAGAATCCGTAACATCCAAACTCACTGATTAGAGATTTGTGGGAAGATTAACTCTCTTATAATCACAGTAGGATTTCTGTCTATCCTTGGGCTTCAAGTAAAGTCTGTTTATAGCATCAACATGAAACTAACAAGGCCTGAACAAATATCCAGCTTCTCTCCTGCAGCCTTCCTGATGGCATTTTAATGACTTTAGATGTGAGGGTGTGATAACAGCACTGGTGCCAGTCTCAGAGGCTTCAAAGGACAGCCTGTTCACATAGCAGTAACACATACAGTTTAATGTGAAATGCAAAAGCAGGACAATCGTATACTAACATGCTTTTGATTGTTAAATCATTCATTGAATGTTATAGAAATAAGTGCAGGATAAAGTCCAAAGAGAATGGAAATAAGCTTAAATGTAAGTTGACTTTTGTATAGTCTTCTCTCTTTAACTGACCTTCTCTCTTGTATAGAATTCTCTCATTTGTAAGTCGCTTTGGATAAAAGCGTCTGCTAAATGACCAAATGTAAATGTATAGTATATTTATTTTCTCTGAAGAAATTTTCTTAAACTGACATAATTGATACTATATTTTTCTTCAAAGTTTTGATTAATGAATGTTTAATTTCACCATAGATGATCATCAATGAAAATGGAGCAGCTTTGCCTTCTTGTAAAACCATAAGCTTTAGTTTATTCAGACTTTTTTTATTAAACATCGTTAATATTAGTAAAAAAAAAGGGGGCTGATATCATATATAAGTTTTTTTTTATTGGAGTTTTTTTTATTGTAAAGACATTTATAAGAGAAGTCATTTGTTAAAGTTGAAAAGCATTTATCCTCAAGCTTTCTGTATTACTGGTTTAGCTGGTAGGGGTTGACTTATTTTCTTTATGTTATGCCCTCTTGGTGGCTGTGGATCTCAGTGGATATTGATTTCTAAGCATAAGGTGTGGTGAAATAGTCTTGAGTGAACAAGATTTATTCTCAACCTCCGGTTATAAACAAGAGGCACTGAATCAAAGTACATAATTGAAAAGCTAAGTGGCAATTGATTTTTAAGGGTCTGGCATAGACCACTGGTGAACCTTACACTGGTCTATGGTGCATTTTTTGGTGGGAGCAGAAAATATGGCAATTGTTATGCTAGCAGGAGACTGTAAAACTCACTCGGGTCCTTCCAAGCCAATGAAGATAGAGAAGGTCATTTCCTGTACAAAAAAGAGGGTGAACATTTGATATGTAATATATTTAAATGTAAAACTGAAGTAGAGCATTAAAAGCAAAGAAAAGTTTTACACCTGCATCTGTCATAGGAGATGACTGGTGGGTTAACAGAAAGTTTTGTCAGAGTTTGTTTAATAAAAAAGCTTTAGTTTAGTTTAGTTTGCTGAAAGGGCAATAAAAGTGCCACTCTAATTTATCCTCAAGTGTAACTGTGGCTGAACAGCCACATCATACTACATGCTCAAACAAATAGGGACGGGACTCTGTCTACAAGATGCATTGCTGTTGATTCAGCTGTTGTCTCACATATTGTTAGTTTGTACAGTGTAAAGATGACTGTTTAACAGCTGATGATCAGGTGTCAAGATAAGACTGTAACAACGTATTTAGCATTTAAATAGTGATTACTTATCTTCTATTTTAACTTGTGTTTCAAGCAATGAAAGCAATCTGATATAGTAATTTAATTTGATTTAATGGTTAAGCGGTATATGTAAATTGCCGAATGATTTCTAAAAGTATAAATGGTTGGAAAAACCATTTTGTTAATTGAAGCAGAGTTTCATGTATCCAGAATTTTCTTTGGCTGTTGACATATGCACTGAAAAAAATATTATTTCTTTGTGCTTTCCATGGTAATGAAGTAATTTTGCCAAACATACCTTGAGGTGAACTTTTCAAAGTAAAACTGCTGCAAACAGTGGATTAAAAATTTAAGACGTTTGTCTCCTGCTGCCACAAAAAGAGTGGTGAAAAAATCTTTGCATATTTGCAGAAGATTCTACAGTCATAATGCACTTTAGCAAAAATGCTTCTGGTCAGAGCCCAGTGAATTACATTTTCTTTGTGAAAATGCCCTGAAAATTCCCTGAACTTTAGAAAAACACATTTTGATACAAATTTGTATTTTTTCATTTATAGGACAAAGAAAATATTAATTAATTCATTCATTCATTAATTCATTCATTCATTATTTTCAGCTCAGTCCTCTAAAAAGTTAGCGGCGTGGTTCTCCATGCCCAGCCAAGGATGATTGTCTTGGGTGCTGGGCAGATATACAAATGACAGGGCGCCATTCTATCGCTGGGCACACACACACACTATATGGGGAAATTTAGAGCAATCAATTTACCTTGAATCCATGTTTTTGGAATGTTGGAGGTACACAGCGAACCCGGAGAAAACCCTTGCTGACACAGCATGAACCCTCGCTGATTAAAACTGGGAAGCCCCAGTGCTGAAAGGCAAACGTGGTAACCATTAAGTCACCATGCTGCCCACATTTTTTTAAAAGTCTATAGGCTCATGATTGATGGCTACAACAAAAGAAGTTGGAACAAAGGCACGTTGACTATGTTGTCTGTTCTTGTGCTGAGGAACAGTCAGTAATCGTGTTGTTTGATTCTCCTCTTCATGATACACCATACATTTTTAATAGGAGACAGATATGCTGTTGGGTGTCATGCAGAATAAGGTCTGGCTTCATCCTGTTGAAAAAGACATTTTCTCATCAGCAGCAATTGTATTTTAAGCAATTGAATCAACAAGCACAAAGCTAAATGCTTCAATACTTCTTATGGGATGGTTCCACTATGATTGTGGATTCTGTTTATTGTGGTGCCAGTTTCTGCTGAAATTTTGTGTCCATAAAATGCTTCTGATTTCGAAAGTTGATGAAAAAGTAATAATGTAAATCATGCTTTTTTTTTGCGTGCATAATGTGTAGCACAGATTTTGAAAGCTTTTTCTTTCCTTCACACACTTGCCTCAGTCTCGTCAAGGAAAGCACACAGAAGACTGTCACTCAGTAAAATAAAACTTGCATGAAGTCCATTGGCTATAGATGATGAAAGCTGAAAGTAATGAATAAATAAAAGCCACACTGGAAAACGGGAACTAACGGCAAGGTCTTTGTAAGCTGTAGTGAGAGGTTGTCATGGCAATGCAGACAGTGCATTTGTGTGGAGCTTGCGAGGATTCTCTGCAAAAGCAGCACATTTTGCAGTGTTACTGCAGTGTTACCACCTGGATCCATCTAACACTGCAGGGTTTTATTGGCCCATGTGGCCAAAGTAAAACAGTTTTATGAATCTGAATGAATAAGGTAAGGTTTGTGATATTATATGTCTAAAAGTGTAAAACCACAATGATTTGGTGTTTCAAATCTTTTTATAAAACTTTTAGCTTTGGGTTTGTGACCTACGTAAGATTGCTTTGCATTTACTTGTAATTCAAAACTGATACATTTTAATTTTAATTAAAACTGACACACCAGACAAAATGCCTACTTTAAAATAGACAATACAAAGTGTAAATCCTAGTACTCTTATAATCATTAACAGGAATCGAAAAAAAGCTGTTTTTTGCAGATAAAATGTAAAGTGTAGTTAATAAAGATATATATTAATGAAAAAGGCGGCACGGTGGCTTAGTGGTTACCATGTTCGCCTCCCAGAGGGGTTCCAGGTTCGAATCCTGATCTGGGTAGACTTTCCATGTTCTCCCCATGTTTGCGTGGGTTTATTCTGGATTCTCTGGTTTCCTCCCACAATCCAAAAACATGGATTCCAGGTAAATTGACTGCTCAAAATTGCTCTGTATAGTGCGTGCGAGTGAGTGAGTGTCTACTCAGCGATGGATTGCCCCCCTGTCCAGCGCTCTTGGATGGGCATGGGGGACCCCACCGCGACCGTAGTGGAGGAATAAGCGGAAGACAATGGATTTATGTATAAATGAAGCGACAGACTGAGGGGAAAAGTAATTGTAAATTACACAGTTGCAACCAAATTACTCGTAATAACCAATGGCTTACATGTTGAGTGCTTTAAATTCTGCACCCAATAAATTATGACACTCTTAGTCAACACATCTCATTATTTTAATGCCCTTGAAACAGTAACATGAAGTGATATATAGTGTTTTGCCTTTAAGCAGTAAATCCTTTTTATGTTACTAGGTATCCTTATATAAGCAGTTCTCCATCAGTGTTTGACAGTGGGAATCACCAGTAGACTTTTAATCAGAACTCAGATTTTTGATTATGCCTATTTTATTAGGTCAGTCAGTTATTTTATCAAATTTTACCAAAAAAATATAAATATATAAGTACATATATACATATACTCGCTGGCCACTTTATTTTTGGCTGGATTGAATTCCATCTGTTTCTCTGCATACTTAGTTAATTTTTTTCAATTTTTCTTCAGTAATAAGGACCAAAGAGCAGGTATTGTTTGTGCACAGGTGGAATCTTTGCACCGCAATGATTGATGTGGTTGTGGTGTGTCAGTATACAGTATTTTCAATTCAGGTGGTTTCCGCTGGCGAAGAGCAATCTTTAAGTTTGTTTCCCTTTAAACCACTCGAGTGTTGCTTTAGCAGTGTGCTTTGGGTCATTGTACTGTTGGAAGGTGAATCTCTGTCCCAGTCTCAAATTGCTGACAGACACAAAGAGGTTTTGCTCAAGAATATCTCTGTATTTAGCGCTATTAATCGTCCCCTAGACTTAGACCAGTTTTCCAGTACCTACTGCTATAAAAACATCCTTACAGCATGATGTTTTCACCACCATGTTTCACTGTTGTGTATTGTGTTCTTGGGGTAATAAGATGTGTTGGTTTTGTGGCAGACATAGTGTTTTCCTTGATGGACAAAAAGTTAAATTTTGGTCTCATCTGACCACAGTACCTTCCTCCATACATTTGGGGAGTCTCCCACATGCCTTTGTGTAAACTCAAAATGAGCCGAAATATTTTTGCTTGTAAGTAAAGTTTTTTTTTCTGACCACTCTTCCATAAAGCTCAGCTCTATGGAGTATATGGCTTATTGTGGTTGTATGGACAGTTACTCTAGTTTCTGCCTAGGACTTCTGCAGCTCCTTCAGGGTTACCATTGTTCTCTGTGTTGCCTCTCTGATCATGCCCAGTCTCAGAGTTTTGATGGGCAGCCCTCTCTTGCCGGGTTTGTTGTTGTACCATGTTCTTTCCATTTGATGGTAATGCATTTGATGGTGCTCTGGGGGATGTTCAGAGATTTGGATATTTTTTATAGCCCAACCCTGACTTATACTTCTTTACAACTTTGTCCCTGACTTGCATGGAGATCTCCATTGACTTCATGTTGTTTGTGTAGCTTAATGGAGTTGCAGCTTCTAAGGCCTTTCAGAAAAAGTGTGCATTTACTGACAGATGATGTGGCACTTAGATTGCAAACACGTCGCCTTAATTTCATTAAGCAAGTGACTTCTAAAGGTAATTGGTTGCACCAGAACTTTTATGAACATATGAATACATATAAACATGTCAATTTTTTATTTCCACAATGATATATATATATATTTCTGTTCCATGCTCTCGACAGTGTGCTGACAGACACAGCAAACCTTCTTGCCACAGCTCGCATTGATGTGCCAACCTGAATAAGCTGCACTACCTTCTGTGGGTTGTAGACACCGCTCAAGGAGGATAAGTCCCCCAATGATTCTTGGTCCTCCCAATGTTTATTCCTAAAAATAACATCATAACAGGGAGTTTTTTTCTTGCCACTGTTGCTTTGGATTGCTCTTTGGGGCTTTAGGTCTTGAACTTTGTAAATCTGCTGTATGAAAACACACTGTTGGAAAAAGCGGTATATAAATAAATTACTTGAAACTGCCTCATGCTACCTCTATGGTGAGAGAACTGAAAATGCAAAAGTGGCGAAAACATCAGCCAAAAAGAATAAGAAACCCCTTTATAAGTGCCTTTCATTTCTACCTGTTGTCTGTTCCATTTGCACTACAGCAAGTGAAATTGATTCACAATCAGTGTTGCTGGTGTATAAAACCAAGCACCTTAGCATGCTAACTGTTTTTATGCTATTATGTTTAAATCTTAAATTGTCAAAATAATATAGTTTAATTACTGCTGTGATAAACAAAACTACCGTGGATGTTACAAGTGATACCACTATCATGTCTGATGCCCATATAAATGTTTGTAAAACTTCCAGTAAAATTTTGATTAAGGATTAATGCATGAATTATTCTTGTTTAAATAAATACTAAAGCCTATAACCTGACCCTGACTAGATTTCTGATGAATTATAGACCAAAGGGCTTTTGCTGAAGAGTGGTACTTACTAGGAATTACCTGGTTGCTAAGCAACGTGCTCTGGCATGTCTTATGCTACAAAAAAGAGAGACAGTGGATTACTTCCCTATTCTGCTTACAAGGGCTTTGCTGACTCAATATGGGTTATTATTTATGAGTTTGGCTATGAGAAGATGCAAAGCTGAAGTGCAGAGGGAAATGGGTGCAGGTTTCCTGGCTTAGGTGTGAACAACAGTGTTTTAATTTATAGTTTTAAGTTTTAATTATTTTTGGTGTAATAAGTGTTAAGTTACATGTTAGGTTATTATTATTCTTGGTGTATTATTACAGTCAAAAAAATCCTCAGCATTTAAAAATAAATGTGCTTTTTTGCTCAATAGTTTAAGAAAAAAAGTTTATACAGTCTCGCAATGACACCCCCCCCCCCCCCCCCCCCCCTC
>JAOUQT010316164.1:0-14534 GCA_025769995.1 Xyliphius kryptos | reverse complement strand
TGGGAGGAAACCGGAGAACCCGGAGGAAACCCACGCAGACACGGGGAGAACATGTAAACTCCACCCAGATAGGGATTTGAACCGGGAATCCACAGCGCTGAGAGGCGAATGTGCTAACCACTATGCCACCGTGCGGCCCGTGTTATTTTAGTGTTCCTTTATTTTTTGAGCAGTCTATATAGTATTTACGTACACATAAACATACATCTATGCTTAGAAAACTTAAAAAAAATATTTAAGAAATTTATTTACCAGAATATCCATTATTAGTCACAGTGATGTCCATAGCTTGTGTGTAACCTTTAAAGATAATCGGCGTCAGACTGTGGTTAGGCTGGGTCTTGTGGGAAACAATGTTAATTGGTGACTGTCTCTGACCACCACAATCTGGAAACTCTTGAAACCACTGACTTGGCCCTGAAACAGAAATAATAAAATGATTAAAGGAGAATTGGTTGAGCTCAGTAAAACATGGTACAGCATGACCAAGCTTACCTCGACACTCATCTTTACCAGTGTTCTGGATCTGGTAACACCACTGAACTAGAACAAAGAAAACAACCTGCTGCTGTCATGCAAAAGTATCATGAAATTTCAGTCTTTACACTTGAGCTGTCAGCAGACCATTGCACAATGTGCCAGTCATAGGTTTATGGTACAGCAAGAAAGAAAACTACCTAAACCTGATTGTTCTTCAGAATTAGACTAACAGCACATAAAACACAAAAACTGATTTTAGAATGACAATGCATTTCCTTGCGAAAATTAAAGCATCACTCACACAACCCGCTGAACACTGTGAGTTGAATATAAATATGAACTAAAACAGCCGAGTCAAACCAGAGTTTCCAATGAATCATTATTGCTGCAGCCAATTAATAATTAACAGTAATATTATCCCTCACTAAGCTGACCTACAATTAACTTACAATTATCAAGTCTTGGAATGGAAATATTCTAATCCTAATCACATCACAATGTCTGTTACCAAGGTGATACTCCTTGCAGTCACATCTTTGTGACCACGTGCCAAAAGACGAGCTTAATTAGTGGTACATTTTAACTTAAAGTAAATGACTTTTCAGTACATACAGTAAAATAACAACATCTCTACAATAGAAGGGCACATCTGATCTTTATTGAAAGCAAGTCAAAATAAAGCTGCGGTATGCGAGCAGGTAAAAACAACAGCCATAACAGTTATCAGGTAAACACCAGTTATTTGAAGTTGTTCTTAAATAATCCAGAGATGATCATGTTTAACAATAGAAACATTTATAAGACTTTTTACAGAACAACTAATTACATGGATCAAACCAGGGTCTGAAACAAAATTCTTCCTCAACTCTAAAAGCCAATCTATAAATAGACATTTAATAACTACAACAATTCATTATTTACTAATTAATTTTAACTAATAATGTAAAGCAATAAGGCCAATCTTATAAGATGACATACGTGAGTTTAAAAATTGCTTTATGTACTGCGCATTTACATAACTTCATTAAATGGATCATTTTATGTAGATGGTGCAGTTTATTTGACAGATAAATAAATAGCATTTATTACTATTGCAACCTAAATATAAATATTTCTTATTAAATTATTTTAAGTACATTAATCCATCCATCCATTATCTTTTGCTTACTCCTCCAGGTACATAAATACTGAAGATATTAAAAATGTATTTTAAATTTCTGTAAATACTACAAAAATTTATAACAACTGTGGCAACTATAAACTTTTGTAGAAATATATTTAAAAACTATTTGCATTGCCATCAAATTTGATCCAAATAATTTAATATTATAAATTTGTCTTACCAGAATAGGTGCATGGAGCGACTAAGAGACATGCCAGCAGAGAAGCCCACATGACTGCAAAACCCAATCTGTCCAGCAGAACTTAAATGCACCTGTAAGGTTGGAGAAGGAGAAGATAGGATGAGATTAAACCAGGTGACAGGGAGGTGGGGTGAGGAGAAAGTAAGGGAGAGTGCAATATCCATAGACACATCAAGCATACTGTAAAATCACATGATCCTTTCAGACAAAATTTACTTTTTTGGGGTACACCTCTGTTTTTATAGCCTAAAGAGCAGTGGAGGATTAACAATTATAAACCTTTTTTTTACTCAAAACAACAATCTAAAAATCATAATTTTCTAATGTGGAATTTGTTCCTGACATTTGTCTGTCCTGCTTTTTTAATGGTTTTTAAATGACCACTAACCATAAATTCAAGCGTTTTACTTCTAATTTCAAACATATTTTGGGGTAAAACTAAAGATAATTATAACCAAAAAGGGAAAGATGAACAATAGATTACTTTGCGCTGTAAACTAAACCTTGACATGCACTTGCATAACGTCTCGGGCACTTGTTACACGCACTTCAGCACACAAATGCCATTCATTTGTTCTTGTTTTGTCATGAATTTTTGGTTTTCATTCAAATGGAATGCAGTTTTGCTCCTTACCAGCAGTCTCTATCCCCTGCACTTTGTATGCACCATGCTAATTAATTCATGCTTTTCAATATTAGCTGTACCTGTGTTTACCAGCTGTGCATGAAATAAATAGATATGCATCAGAGTTTTTGATATTCGCAGTCATAACACAACATGTCTTGGGTTCTGAGTTCTTTCTGTGTGCAGTTGGCATATCCCCTTGTCTGCACAGTTAGATTAACCAAAGTTACTTAGGTATTCCCCAGGTGTAAATGTATTTGTGTGCCTGCTGAGCAACTCTCAGGTACCCAATCAAAAACACTTAACTCTTTAAGTGGAAGAGTGGGAGCGGCTTAATCTGTTTCCTGCAGTAACTTTTTCACAATCCCATGCTTTCCCAGCCAATCAGTGCTTAGCAAACAAAGATAGTAATAAACACACACCCATGCTATAGGCTCAAACCTGTGCAAGAGGGTGTAAGAAAGAAGGAGTGACTTGGGAAGAGATTTTGTGAGTTTCAAAGGTATACCAGCTTGAAATAGGAGCTAAATGAACAATTCTGCTTAATAAGAGGTAACAAGCTAGATATAGACCCAAAGGGAACACTTAGAAAAGCAGAAAAACTTAAGGGAAACGAGTAGATAAGAAATTACAAGTGGCAGATCAGGTAAATCAGGATGGATGGATGGCTGAAAGTGGCGCAAGATTGGCCGGTCTTCTGTATTGTTTGCAGCTCGCTCACCTTCAGGCTGCTTCACACATTGCTAAAGTACCTTCCAAAACCCCAAGTCATCACATCCGATCCATGGAAGAAATGGAAATGCGAGAACTTGTCAGTGTCACTTGTCCACTCTCTTCTTACTGGCACTTGGGCCATCTTCAGGTAAGTCATGCACATCTAATCATCAACATAAGATGTATGGTGACTATGAAGTTCTTAAATAAATCCGTCAGTGTCCTAATCTGTCCTCTGCTCTATTCACATTATCTAAAAACAGTTCTTTGAATCTTAATTCAGAGGACAACATGATTACATTTGCTGAACATTAAATGATTCAACAGGTAAATAATTAACAGCATTTTACATGAACAATTGTATATTTAAAAGAAACTGTAATTTACCTGAAAACCTGAAAAACTTGACTGGCAGGCAAGCAGGCAGGCCGGTGATGGAAATGTTTCGTGAGAAGTAGCGTCAGAGGAAATTAGGACACCTCGGTGTTTATGCAGTCAGCTCTCAGCAACAGCTCAAACTTGATATGGTCTCCCAACTATTCCAAAATATTGTGTTCAAGTGGCAAGTGTATATATTTGATTTTTATATCAACTTAGATACAGGTGTTAATTGTAAAATTCTAATATGAAAAAGTTAATTAAATGCAGTAATGCCATTCAAAAAGTGAAACTTGTACATTATTTCCTTCATTACAAACAGACTGATAAAGTTCAAATGTTTAACTTCTGTAATTTTGATGATTATAACTCATGGCCAACTAATGAAATATCCCAAATTCAGTGTCTCAGAAAATTAGAATTTTACTTAAAACCAATACAAAAAAAGATTTTGAGAAATGTTGGCCAACTAAAAAGTATGAACATGAAAAGTATGAGTATGTACAGCACTCTACTTAGATGGGGATCCTTTGGCCTGGATTACTGCAGCAATGTGGCTTGGCATGGGGTCGATCAGTCTATGGCAATGCTCAGAAATTGTGCCCAGGTCACTCTAATAATGACCTTCAGCTCTTCTGTATGGTTGGCATATTGCATCTTCCTCTTCGCAATGTCTCAGATTTTTTTATAGGGTTGAAGTCAGGATAGTTTGCTGGCTAATTAAGAACAGGGACACCATGGTCGTTAAACAAAGTACTGGTAGTTTTGGCACTCTGTGCCCCTCAAAATAACACAATGGACCAACACCAGCAGATGTCATGACACCTCAAACCATCACTGTCTGTGGAAACTACATTAGACCTCAAGCAACATAGATTCTGTGCCGGTCCTTTCTTCCTACAGGCTCTTTTTACATACATCAAAGAACATAACTTTGGAGCACTCAGTAGCAGTCCAGTCCTTTTTGTCTTTAGTCCAGGTGGGACGCTTCTGACAATGTCTCTTGTTCAAGAGTGCCTTGACACAAGGAATGCGATAGCTGAAACCCATCTTGCATATGTCTGTGCATGGTGGTTCTTGAAGGGTGGCTTTTGTTTCACAATACTCTCCAGCATGCGCTTATCACTATTGCTTGTACACTTTTTTAAACACATTTTTTTCTTCTCTTCACCTCTCTATTAATGTGTTTGGACTCAGAGCTCTGTGAACAGCCAGACTCTTAAGCAATGAGATTTTGTGTCGCGCCATCCTTGTGCAAGTTGTCAATAGTCATCTTTTGGACAACAGTCGCGTCAACAGGCTTCTCCAAAATTGTGTAGCCTACAAAACTAGACTGAGAGCATTTGAAGACTTTTGCAGGTGTTTATAGTTAATTAGTTGATTAGAGGGTGGCACCAGGTGTCTTCAATATTGAACCTTATCACAATATTTAAATGTTCTGAGATACTGAATTTAGGATTTCATTCATTATCTTCCGCTTAATCCTTAAGGGTAGTCAATTTATCTTGAATTCATGTTTTTGGGCTGTGAGCAGAAACTGGAAAACCCGGAGGAAACCCACGCAGAAACAGGGAGAACATGGAAACCCCACCTAAATTGGGATTTGAACCGTGAATCCCCAGTGCTGAGAGGTGAACGTGCTAACCACTAAGCCACCGTGCCCCCCAACAGTTATAATTATCAAAATTAAAAGAAATGAACATTTGAAATGTATTAGTTTGTGTGTGATGAATAAATGTAATATACAAGTTTCACTTTTTGAAGGGAATTACTGAAATAAATCAACTTACATTAGAAAATTTATCGCATTTTCTTCAGAAAACCAAGTATACCTAGATCCTTGTGATGTATTATGGATGAACTATGTCTGCAATCATAACTATTTGCAATAAACATTTGAATACTAATTATTTTGGTGCTTAATAGTTTTTCAACGTGTTTTTGTTTGTGGTCTTAGTGTGTTTCATGATCCAGTGCTTGTGTTTGAGCTGAGCTCCTTCTTCACCCCACATACTCATCTGCTTGTCATTGTCTCAGCAGGTCAGCTGTCTTTTTGTTTTATTAATGTCATAATACACATTCGAAAGAGTAACAACTTAGTCATAGAAATCAATTTATATTTACAAAAAATAGACAAATCATTTTATGAAATAACATTAAATAACATGCATGTGAGCATGCAACTTAAAAATTAGGGCACTGCATACACCGTTATACTTGAAGATCCTTTACAGTAAGAAGCCAATTTCACTTTGGTTGCATATTAAATAGTCATGCACATTTTTTTGATGGTCCCATTTAGTAATTTTTATTACTGTGAGGTATCACACATAATGTGGCAATATGTGATTTGACAAGTAGCTTCTGGAGGGTCAGTTAAGGACATTTAATGATGTCAGAATCGAAATAAGTGTCAGGTATCCGACTTCAAAAGCAGGGTTGGGAACATCTGCTACACCATATGGACAAATGCATTTGGACACCTACACAGAGCACCTATAGAAGTTTAAGTGGCATCCCGTTCTAAGTTCCAACAAAAATGTATATACTATACTAGTGAAACGCCAGTGCTGCTCTATGGTGGAGAACTTCATAACAGTGTGAAAGTTGAAATGCAATTGTTTTTGAACAAGGCATTGCTTTGAAATGTACATATTTTGAAAGAACATATTATTATAGAGTGAGGTTTGTGGCAAATACAAATCTAAAATGCGTATGTGGAATGAATATAGGGTGAGTTGGGACTACGGTGTCCATGCGGTTGCTCTCTTCCCCGAATTTATTAGTAGGTTTTCCAAGCACACGATAAGGAATATTGGAGTAAGGTTTTGTAGGTACTCACGAAGACCCTTTCCAAAATGCTGCGTTCGATTATAATACAAATAAACAAATGTAGGAAAGCAAAAACTTTGCTTTTCCAAAGACATTATGGGCAATCATGGTGTGAAGTTTTAGCCTTTTACGAACTCTGGAAGGTACCGATGTGATACTGGAGGGGTCTTGCATTCAATAGCGATATCAAACAAACCATTAAATGTGGGATAAGAAGTACTGAAGTTTTTTCAAAAACACGATAGTGAATCATGAATTTCAGCCTTGGTAGGTACTAGGGACGTGGGAGAATTAGTAAGGAGTCAGTCAGTGAGTTAGTACGTGAGGGCTGCGCCTTTTATTAGTATAGAAGATAACTGGATCCAACGATTAGGATGAGTGGACCAGTACAAATGGCCAATTGTTAGCCACCATTGTAAATATAACAAAACTGCAAAATAGTACTGTGGTTGTAGAAACTTCACATATCTTTCTTTCATCAGGCTATTTTATTCAGGATGCTGGAGACATCATCTTTAGTGGACATTCAAAAGAATCATGGGAGTTTCTGCTTCATCATGTTGTGGTAAACTGAAATCATCTACAAGTTACACCTATTGAAAACTTAGAATAACAATGTTTAAAACTTTGTTAATTAAAATTACAGAGATAATTAAATTTAGTTGACTTTCGTATAATTCTAATGTATTTTTTATGGCTCAATTAAGAGCAGTCACAGCCAAAGTTTTTGGGTTTGCTTCCCAGACCAACAGTTTTTCTCAGTGGTCTTGGGTTCTTATTGTCAACTTGGATTTCCTCCCATAGGCCAAAGACGTGAAAGATAGCAAAAGTAAAGTTATTCCATTGTCTTTAGGTGTAAATGTAAGTTTTGATGACAGTGTGTCTGGATATCTGGCCTACAACAGGAAGAAAGGGGGCAGCCCGGTGGCTTAGTGGTTAGCACATTGGTCTCTCGGCACTGGGGATTCCCAGTTTGAATTACGATCTGGCTGGAGTTTCCAAGTTCTCCTTGTGTCCATGTGGGTTTTCTCCAGAATCCTCCCAGACCAAAAACATGGATTCAAGGTAAATTGAATGCGCTAAACGGCCCATATAGTGTGTTTGTGTGTAAGCCCAGCAGTAAATTGGCACCCTGTCCTGGCTGTATTTGCCCAGTGCCCAAAACATTCTTTCCTGGATGGGCATGGGGCAACCAAGCCATGACCCTAGTAGAGGATTAAGCAGAAGATAATGAATGAAAAGAATGCACGAGACAGCTTTGACCAGTGTGGTTATTGGTGTAGTACAAAATTATGAAGGTGGCTGCAGTAATTCTGGTTGCAAGCAGTGATTCTGGCTGCTAGTACTTTTAAATAGACATTAACAAATCACATTACTAAAAAGTAAATAACCAGTTAAAATGCATTACTGTAAAGGTTTGAACCCCATTTATTAACATAGGTATCATTTGCAGGTCATCTGGACCTTCCTCTATGCAGTTTTTACCTGGCAGTACATCGGAGGTGCTGTTGTAGCTCTTTTTGTTGAGGTGAACAGTGTATTTCTGCATTCACGGCTAATGCTCAAGATGGCCAGAATGGCAAACGAACCCATCTACACTATCAACAAGTTTCTCAATCTCATAACTTACGTCAGCTTCCGTTTAGGAGCCCAGGCATATCTGACATGGTACATCCTCTCCAACTACTCTTCATTGGACTATGCTCTGTACTTCCTGTTATCCATGATGCTGATGAACATTATGATCTTAATTTATTTTTATCGCCTAGTGCGAGCGGATTTCTTCACTAAAAAGAGCCATCAAAATGGGGTGCGCAAGTTTGTCCAAGACTAAGATCAGAAAGGCTAGTCATAAATGTCTTGAGTATTACAGCTAACCTTTGAGAAGTTGCCAAAGCATCAGAACAGCTTTTCAATCTACACTGCACAGTCACATCACAAAATACAGATGTGTTCCTTTTATCGAGATATTCAGTTCTCAATCAGTACAAAAAAAAAAAAAAAAAAAAAAAAAAAGTGCCACACTTGTGTATTTTAATATAAATTGTTTAATTTTTTAATAAATAAAATCTATCACTAGTCATGCCAGTCTGATTTTTAAAACAGTTTTATAAAAAGAATGTTTTGCTACTTATGGGCGGGTATCTCAAATCTCAGGGAGAGGAGTGTTCTGATTAGTGGCAATGTGTCAAATTGGTCCCTAGTGGTGGTAATATACTTTCAGTATTGCAAATTACAAATCTACAGACAAAAAATGATTGGAACTGCTTACTTTATATTGTTAAGTGACATTTATATTTAAAAGTTTAGTTTTTACATTAAAAATGAGTGCTTACAAATCAAAACATTGATGACAAATGTGTTAAAGTACCGTAGTGGTCATATGCTCATCATGAATAATCCGTTTTGTTCTTAAGACGCAACAGTAATTAAAGAGCAGCATCCTAAACATGAAACCAAAAGTTGAAAATACACCCAAAACTGACCAGTAACTGGCTGTTTTTAAAGGAAATTGTAGAATCAATTTAAAGACCACACAAAACAGCACATGTTTTTACAAACATTTATTCTTCTGTACACACCATCAAAAGCAGTTTAGATGATGCCAATCTGTAAAAGAAATTGAGGGTGTTACATGGGTCAAAGTACACAGTGCTGTTATAGTTAAAAAAAAATTTATTGCTGCATCAGTGGTTCCTTTGAATGCATCAAAAATCATTCAGTCAGAAACAATGACATCATGTGCACATGACCTTTAACAATTGTGTATAAAGTAACAGGTTTAATATTTAAAATTTAAACATGCCATTGTGGCATTAATAATTCATATTAAATTTAACCAAAGTTCCAATAAACATAACATGAGCAGAACACAGAAGTCTGAATGTACTTTCCACTACAAATTACTGCACATATAAATGTGTATGATTTTAAGCTTAGTTTAATATAAAAAGTGTTTTTCTATCAAGGAGGCTGCACAAATAATTGCTGGTCTAAACTGCACAAAATTTGGGGAGCCTTGTTTATACATGCCAACAACCACTTTGTTCTAAGACTTCAATAATGCTGTACTATTATTGAGGCATAATCCAAATTGAAGTGTGATTCACAGCATTGCAGTGACATTGTCACTGGTGTTTGTTTTATGCTGGTTTAAGTGAATAAAAGCAGTGCTGCAGGGGGTTTTGAAAACACCTTGCTAACATGGCCTGACATCCCACCAACCAAAAATGTTCAGCCACCAGTATCTCATAAAAAGTGTTTGATCACTGATAATGGATTATGCTTGTAATTGAACAATGTTCGGACAAGTTCGAATTTCATTGCTGCCTGATGATTGTATCAGCGCAGGTTTCTAACATGCCACTACACCAGGGTCACTAAAGAGCAGAGAAACATCCACCACCAGAATAGCATCTGCTGTTTGGTGGTCTTAAGCATTAAACAAAATGGCTCACTTACTTTGTTTGCAACATCCAGTGCATCGTAATCAGGTGCAAGACGAACGTATGCCTTCTTTTCACCATCAGGCCTTAAAAAAAAAAAAAGGTTTAATATCTTACCTGCTACTCTAGCCATGAAACAAATAACCTCACAGTTTAAACTGTGAATCAGTGGTTCCTTTGATAACATCAGAAATCAGAGTTATCAGTGATTTACATCACCACATAAAAAAAAGGAAATGAAGGGAAAACTGTGGTCGTACCTGATGAGGGTGTTCACTTTAGCCACATCGATGTCGTACAGTTTTTTGACTGCGTGTTTAATCTGGTGCTTGTTGGCTTTGACATCAACAATGAATACCAGAGTGTTGTTGTCCTCGATTTTTTTCATGGCTGACTCTGTGGTCAGAGGGAACTTAATGATGGCATAGTGGTCCAGCCTGGAATTGCAAAAGATGATTAGAAATTAAAAAACTGCTTTAAGTAACACTTAAATGTAAACTGTAATAAGATACAGATGCATCAGTATTAAAATAAAAGCTGTAATCACAAAGGATCATACTTTGATCGCAATTCCCATCATTTGCATCCAACAGAAAAATGAACAGTTACATTTACATTTAGTTATTTAGCAGACGCTTTTATCCAAAGCGACTTACAAGTATCCCAACTTGGTTGGGGTCAGAACACAGGGTTGATACAGTATCCCTGGAGCAATGAGGGTTAAGGGTCTTGCTCAAGAACCCACATTGGTAACTTCAGTGGACCTGGAATTTGAACCCCCAACCTTCTGATTGATAGTCCAACAGCCTAACCACTGAGCTACCACTCCCTCAACATTTATACTGATGTTATTTGGGTTCCAGCATGTGCTGCTTCTATTATTATACATATGATATCCAGAATACTACAGGAACACCCATGAGTCCCTGACAGATATAAAGGGGCTTGCTTAAGAACCCAACAAAATGTTTTAACCTTTTCACATTTGATCTCAAGCCAAGTACTATATGCAGTGGGCCATTACTGCCAATAAATCACACTAGTGTAATGCTAGTAAACAACATAAACCAGTTCCACTAACTGAACCTGCATTAGTTGATACCCATCATTACTTTCAAACGGCTCCACCAGGTCTCCTGAGATAAACCATCCTGTTTGTTAGCTTAACAAGGAAACCATCTAGTACTGTCGGTTTTAATTTCGGGTGGGTGATAATTGGCCAGCGTGAACCATGCTGGTGCTAATAATTTACTTAGCCATAAGATGGTCAAAAGAAAACAAAATCTGCCATCTTAAACCTTTGGTTCAGAGCATTGGCAGTAGTTTTTTTTTTTGTGCCAGTCACTTTTTTAATAATTGAACATCACAAAATCAGAAACTTTACAAACAGTGTTTGTTCTTTTGTTGGAAAATGTATCATTATTATAAACACAGGATTTAAAATGTTCTCCTCTTGCGTTTCATACCGCTGTAGGCTTAATGTTACGATTGCATCTCTGGAAAAAAAAAAAAAAACACAGAGAACTTAAAGAACCGAAACACAACATAAACCGACAGGGGCAAACAGGGACTTTGGTTTTATTAGGCTTTTATTCTATCACATGATTCAAAACAAAACCAATAGAAAGCAGCAATTAACTAACTCATTACATAAAACAAACCAGGGCAAATAAGTTCATTAATTAAATGAATGAACACAAAAAGGTACATTTTACTTCTAAAATAATAGTAGCCTCTTAGGGGGAAAAAATTTAATGTTTAAGCATGGATCCCGTTACTAATAATGTAATTTTTTTATTGAAGCACATCATAACTGCCAAGTCTCCATGTGCTGCATTTCCAGAGGGCTGGGGGAACGGAAGATAATGTTACCAGGGCTTGGTCTGGGGGTATTTCCATTCTAGTTTGTGCGTCCTCTGAATTGCCGCAGTTCTAAGAACAGAGTGAGCAGCGGAATTTAGTGCACAGCAAGCAAAGCAGCTTTTGACTCATCTTTTTCACTTCCATTTTTCCAACCAGACAGACTGAGGTCTAAATTAAACCAGCTTGTTTCACAAGAAAATGTGGAAATTTCCACACAGTGCCAGCTGTTTGTGTTGCATCCTGGCTTTCTGACTAACTTGTATATTTTTGAAATGTTTACAGTGAGTATAAAGTGATGAGAGTGAACAATGTCCCTCTAAACCCCTAATCTCTTAAACCACAACCTTTCAGCTTCATTTAAATGTATAAGAAGCCATCATTTTTATATTTGATATTTTAGAACCAGTGAGAGTAGTTGTTCTTTAAAAAAGGCCTTATTAAGTTCCTGCCTCCTTTGGCTTTCCATGTATTTGGTGTATGCCAGCTTAACTAAACTGTGAGACACAAAGCTTTAAACAATGCAAAATTAAATTAGAATTTAGCATCCCAAATCTGGGCATATTCATATTCAACTCATGGATATTTATTCATTCATTACCTTCTGCTTACTCCTCTACTAAGGGTTACAAGGGGTTTACCATCCCCATCCAGGGAAAAACTTTTTGAGGGGCAGGGCAGATACACCCAGTACAGGGTGCCAAACTATCGCTGGGCACACTCACCAACACAGCCACCCACACACACCTGGAATCCACGTTTTTGAACTGTGGGGGGAAACCCACACGAAGAACAGAAAAACACCCAGATCGGAATAAGATCCGTGAATCCCCAGCTCTGAGAGGTGAACATGCTAACCACTAAGCCATTGTGCATATTGTTAACCCATAATATCTGCTGAAAATAATTTAATCTGTTATCGCATTGCAAAGTCATAAACCTAACATCCAGCAGAGAAGCAGGTGCACTTCATGGTGCTTGAACTCTTTAAACATATTTCATCATTAACAGAAGGTTGAATGAAAATCAGAGTAACGTCGAGCCCTCTTTAACAGATTTAAGCATCAATGACCCTTTATCTATACGCCATTTTGTAAAATAAATATATCCAGCTTTGGGAGTTATTTCGTAATTATTTTCCAGCAGTTTCATACAAACCCAAAATATAAGTATTTATCATTTTTTGTACATAAAAGAAATGTATTCAATCTTAACTTACTCAGTATAAGTGCAATGATCAAGCCAGGGATGAATAAGACTGCTCCCACTCGCAGTGCAGTTAGGATAAAGGTTTCCATACGGTTCTGAAATAATATGAATCATGTCTGTTTAAATATCAAAACTTTTATGTCTTTAGGAATTTATACTTATACAAACCTCTGTATGTTCTTGCTGTGCAACTGCGCTATGTCTGGGATTTCTTGTGACATCTGAAATATAATGATATAAATAACCAAAAACATAATCTATGAACCTTTTGATTTACGTAATTATTTTTTAAAACATCACATGCATAAAACATCTTTTTGGGTTTGGCTGTCTAAATTCTACATCACAACAAAATCATCTGTTGCCAACATTAAAAATGGAAAAATTTTCAGCCTTTAAGCTTTAAGCAAAACAATAATATTCTATACAACACATCAATACAAACTTTGTGTTTGCTTTAGTGCAGCAGTAGAAGGTTGCTCTGTCTCAGTTATAGTGCTGTATCGGGTCAATCCTATGTAAACAATAAAACAAAACGTAAAGTTGAGTTATAATCAGATTACATTCTATATGTGTAAATTAAATGAACTTCTGCAAACGTCACGAACATCGAACTTTTCTAGGGGAGAGAGAGAGAGAGACATGGCACACTAAGGATGCATGCGTCTGTTGGCTTACCATTTGTAATAAACAAGTAAAAAGTGTCACTGATGTCATTAAAAAGGCCTGGTATCTCGATACGACAGACGTAAAATCCACTGTCTTGCAGTTGTGCCTTCTTGATGGTCAGTGAAACATTTCCTCTCTGCAGATTATCAGGTAAACTGTATCTGTGTGACTGTCTAAAGGTCACATTCAATCTATCTGAAGCGATGAGTTTATCTTCACAACTGAGCAAGGTTAAAGCTCTTCCCCAACAAATGCTTGATAGTCCATAACTTTTGATATCATATTTGCAGGGTAAAGTAACAGATTCCCCAACAAATCCAACAACTGACAATGTAGATCCTTTACGAACTAGAAATGAAGGGCATTATTACAAAATTAACTCTTATCAACACGATTTAATTTAAATGCATATATTTGTACTATACTTACATGCAACCAGTAATCCCAAAACTATTGGGAACAGCATGTTTTCGTTTTTTCATGAAAGTTCTGTAGTTAAAAAAAACTCTTGCTTCTTGAAATGAGTTACAGACTCAGTACTTCTGTTTTCCACAAGTGTTGTTAACCAATAGAAAACATTTTATATAAATAGATTTGAGGTATTAGTAAAGGCCTCTCTGTATATATTTGTATTTTTAGACACCTGAAGAGCTACACAACATGACAAAAGTAAAACAATTTAATAATGCAGAAAACTGCATTAGGAGGATCTGTGTATTATTGCACATAATTATTAAAGTTTGTGTAGTTTTTCACATGTTAAGTTAAAACCTATTAAGCTATTACTGTTTTTTTCTGTTTTTGTGTACAATCTAAGTACAAAATAAGTTGAACTTAAATGTTCAAAATAAAAACGTTATATTTTTTATTTTTTGCATAGATGCATCCACTAGGGGCCGCTGCGGTACCTTTAGCATCCCCCGACGAATCGTCCAAGGAACCAGAAATAGTGGCTAT
>JAOUQT010316155.1:0-14536 GCA_025769995.1 Xyliphius kryptos | reverse complement strand
TTTCGTACATAAAGCTTACGAATGCGTACAGGACAGACTTTATGGACCAATACCACTAAAGACCGTGGGGGCAGTATAATATGCGATCACCTCCATATTGACATGAAGAAGAAATGGTGGAAGTTTTTGAAGACAAGTTGTGTGAATTATTATGTAATTTCAATCATGTATATGATTTATCTATAAAATTTTATATAATATAGTAAAATCTATCTATATCATATATATGATATTATTTATATAATTTATTAGATTTTTTTATTCTGAACTGCCCATTACTGGATGTGATGCTCAACAACCATATTAACAGAACTAGTGAAAGGAAGTATGTGGGCAGTGATGGTAATACACTTTAAAATGCACACATGAATTTCCGTACGCAGAGGGAGTATAAATGACGCTTAAGCATGTGAGACAGTGAGTCTGTCATTGAATAGATGTGTGAGTGATTAAATGAGTGAATTAATGATTATGTGAATTGGTGAATGACTGAATAAATTGAGCTGAGTGAGTGAGTAAGCATCTGAGCCAGTGAGTGTCATTGAATAGATGTGCGAGTGATTGATTGAATGAGTGATTGTGGGAGTAGGTGAATGACTGAATGAATAAGAGTAAGTGGAAATATGAGACAGTGAGTGTCATTGAATAGATGTGCGAGTGATTGAGTGAATGAGTGATTATGGGAGTGGGTGAATGACTGAATGAATGAGAGTGAGTAAGCATGTGCGACGGCGAGTCTGTCATTGAATAGATGTGCGAGTGATTGAGTGAATGATTGTGTGAAACAGTGAGTCAGTTGTTAAATAGATGTGTAAGTGAACATGTGAGTGAATGAGTGAATGAACAACACAAGTGTAATTCTGAAGGATTGTTGGTTTTATGTCCAGGAAAGTACTCTGTTTGTTCTTGATGTTCTTGATTTGTTTTGTTTCATGTGCTTTCATCCTTGTCTATAAACATAAAACTTCTTATTTTTTCACAAATGTAATTTAATGGTTTTTCGTACTTGTTTATCATTTCTCCCTCGCAGTCATCTGTGGTTTGTGTCATCACACACACACACACACAGACCCTCATCCCCTAGAGTCCTGCTGATAAAAAAGTAATTCTAATGGAGAGACTCGTGCAGAAAATATAATAAAAAAATTACACAATTTATTTTATTTCTTTAGAGCCAAATGTTTTATTCTAATAAAATTAGAATTATAATTTATAATATTAATGTTTTTATTCCCCTGTAGATAATCAGTGCGTGATGATAAGAATAACTATGTCTGATTTATTATTCAAATAAACATTATCTTTACTTTCCAATGAAAACCAAGGTTAATTAGGCTAATATGCAGTTCTCGGTGGAGGAGATAAACGAACCATTACACATGAATGCCCGTGAATAAAGTTTTATGATTTGGTTTTTGTTTTCTCTGTTCTGCTCATTTGTTCACTATTTAATTAGCGATTAGCTTAGCCAAAGTTAATCAAAAGTAATTTATTTAAATATTTTATTTCTAAACAAAACCTGAACACCAAAAACAAACTGATTAGTATAAAGACTGCATTTATTAAAAAATGCAATGGAAAATAAATAAATAAATATAACAAAACAAAACAAAACAAATATAATAAAATATTAGTAAAAGAATATTTTTGTATATTTGCAGTATTGACTCCAGAACTAAACATAAACACACAATATTACTCTAACCTATACATTTTATATTCAATAAATGTGCTACGTATTACAACACCATGCTGCCCCGCATCACTACTCTAGACCCTGAAATACAACTCCCAGAATGTATGTTGGCAAAAATAAAGTCCACCGTTGGATATGAGTAAAATGACTGAGCTTCCCAATCTTGTGTCAGCTGTAAGGGTAAATTTACTAATACCAATTATTGTACTGTCTGTTAATAAACTGGAAAATTTATAACTTGTTTTGTTAAATATATATAGATGTTTGTTGTCTACTGAGCTGTTTTGTTTAATCCAGTCTTTCAAGTTTAACCATGCTGTTTGTATCATGATTTTTTTTGGGCTATATCTTGCCTATTTAGAGTTGTTTGTACAGTGGATCACCTGATATATATAAATTTGCAATCGAAAGACTCCTAACAGGAAGATGACTATTTTCCTGAGCAATTCATCTGTTCACTATGTCGCCTAGCAGGGATAACCAGGACACAAAGTGGCAAAACTACAAGAACTAAAATAGGTGCTGATCAGAAAAACAATATCCAATAAGCACCAGTGAGATTGCTTAAGTATTACTCTGTGGTAATGCATATTAAAATATGTTAATGAGAATTGATCTAAATTAATGAGTATTACTATGGTAATGAGTATTAATCTATGGTAAAGAATATTAATCTAATGTGATGAGTTTTAATATATGGTAATAAGTATTAATCTAATATAATGAGTATTGATCTATGTTAATGAGTATTAATCTATGGTAATCAGTATTAATCTAAAGTACTGAGTATTAATCTAAGGTTAATAAGTATTCATCTAATGTAATGAGTTTAAATACATGGTAATGAGTATTGATCTATGTTAATGAGTATTAATCTAATGTAATGAGCATTAATCTACAGTAATGAGTATTATTATAATGTAATTAATATTAATGTATGATAATGACTATTAATCTAATGTAATGAGTTTTAATACATGGTAATGAGTATTAATCTAATATAATGAGTATTGATCTATGGTAATGGGTTTCAATCTATGTTCATAAGTATTAATCTAATGTAATGAATATTAATTAATGGTAATGACTATTAATCTAATGAGTATTAATATATGGTAATGAGTATTAATATATGGTAATGAGTATTAATATATGGTAATGTGTATTACTCTAAAGTAATGAGTATTAATCTAATGAAATTAGTTTTTATATATGGTAAAGAGTATTATTATATGTTAATGAACATTAATCTAAGTTTATCTAAATAAATTAATCTAAATAAGTATGAAACAATGGTAATGAGTAAGACAAAGGCAAACAAAACCAAACTATAAACATAATAGTATTTTTTAGTGTTTTGCCTCGACTCCAGCTGTAAGGTCAATCCATGACATTTACTTTATAGATTACTAATTTATATATACCAAAATTATTTGATCAATTAATCACACAGCCGTTCAATAAATAAGAAAGCAATCAATTAATCAACTGTTCAATCAATCTAAAAAGAAAGTCAAGAAACCAAGTAACCAACTAATTAATCAACAAACCAATAATGCAATCAAACAAATATCAAACCAATTAATCAAACAACCATCCAGCCAAACAACCAACAAACCTTGTAATCGAATAATCAATCAGCCAACCAACCAATCGATAAAACAACCATTCAACTAATCAGCCAAAAACAAAGTAATCAAATAGTAAATCATTTAACCAATCAACCAATGAAGAAACTAATCAACTAAAAACCATCCAATAAGTAAAAAATGAATCAATCAATCAGTCAATCAAGCAAATATACAAACACTGATCTTAATTAGTCTGATTACAGCAACATCTTTCAACAGTTATGTGAAGAATACCAATAGAGTATTATTTATATATTGAACAAAAATAAAAACGCAACCATTTTTTTTGCTTTCATTTTTTTATGTGTTGAACTTAAAGGTCTAAAGGTCTTTTTCTATGTACACAAGAGGCCCTTTTCTCTCAAATTTTGTTGTAAACAAATCTGTATTAGTGAGCACTTCTCTGTCGAATAATCCATCCATCTCACAGGTGTGGCATATCAAGATGCTGATTATACAGCATGATTATTGCACAGGTGAGCCCTAAGCTCGGCACAATTAATGGCAACTCAGTTTGCTTTTACTGTATTGGGGGTCTCGGGGGTCAGAAAAACAGGTAGAATTGCCAACTGCATAATCTCTAAGAATTGCAACATATGTGGCATTGCGCTGTGTAATGGCTCACTTGCTCAATAATCATGCTGTATAAGCAGCATCTTGATATGACAAAGGAGAGATATGTGACAATTTTTAAGAGACAAAGGACTCTTGTGTACTTAAACCTTGTATACTTAAAAGACTTTAACCTTTAAGGTCAGGTCATGAAAAATGGGTGCAAAAAATTGTTGTGTTTATACCGTTGTTCAGTATATAATGATCAAATATATATTGTCAGAAATGTGCTAGCTTTACTTTAGCCAATAAGCTGTATCACTTGAACATATTAAAGTAGGTTAATACCAAAGTGATTCCTATTTTAATTATAATACACACATAGAGATACTAAAGTGCTTTCTAGAGTTGTGGCCAATGTTCCATTTGGCCGTCAAAAACATGGTTAAAATATCTAGTGCCCTGTAGTTACTCCTGCATGTCTTACTGAATGTAGTGAAAAAAATGACCTTACAGTATCTTGATGCACTTGAATTTCACTATGGATGCAAATTTATGGCAGTGAAAGGGAGTTTTGATAGATGAATGGATGGATGGATGGATGAGTATAGGTAGAATGTTTGATGTATTAGTTGGTTCATTGATTGGATGTTTGACAAATTGGTTGATTGATTGGATGGTTGGTTTATTTGTTGGTTAATATTCATTAGATAATTGGTTGGTTGACTTATTGTTTGATTTACTGATTGGATGGCTATATGTTGATTGGTTTTGTTATTGATTGGTTCATTGACTGATTAAGTGATTAATTGATTGACTGATTTTGATTGATTGGTTGCATGTTTTTTGTTTGATTAGTTGCTTGGTTAGTTAATTCATTTTTTAGTTGTTCAATTTGTTGCTATGTTGGTTCTTTCATTGGTTGAACAATATTGCTTGCTTGCTTGATTGATTGATTGATTGATTGGTTCTCATATTTGTTTACTGCTGATCACTAGAGCCAACATATCTGCTGCTGTTATGGTAACATGGTTCATAAACTAAGACTGCAATGATTTGTCAGTAAACAGAGCTTGGAATTGTGCTTTAAGGTGGTGTGTTAATGCCTATGGGGGATTTCCTTCATCTGTGTGATGTTCTCTAATCGCTTGATTGTTTTCTCAATGTCCCTTTTGAGAGAAAGTGTCAGTCCTCATGAGGGAAATAAGCAGTGTGTGAAAGCTGGAGAGTGTGTGAAAGTGCAGGGGAGTGTGTGTTTGAAGGTGTGGATTATCTGTGGATGTTGAAGCACTGTGTGATTGTAGTGTTTGAGTTAAATATGAATCTCAGGTCTTTTGATGCCTGTTGATGTTTTTTATATGATTTGAGTTTTTCAGTGTTTAGTGTTTGAGCATCAGAGATAAAGATAAGTGTGAGAGAAAAATAAAAGCTCTAATGAGTTTTGGGATTTTCCTCTCCCACGATTGACACCTGTTATCTTCGTCCTAATATTGAATTATGATTTCAGATCCTTCGACAGCTCTCATTATAAGACAGTATAATCACACTGTAGTTAACTGGTGTTAATCACAACAAAATAATATCAATATATAAATTTCAGTTCAGGTTTTATTTGCTACATGTTGAAAACAAGAGCCAAAATAATTCATTGAATAAACTCTGAGATAATGATCAGATATGAAGCTGTAAGTAATGAAACATTTATTTTTCATATTAAATATAAATTATTATAACATTGTTCACAATCTACATTAACATTAACATGAGTAATTTGCCTGATAAATAAATAGATTTGTGCATGAGTGTGTATGTGTCTGTGTGGATGTAGTTTTTGTTCTTATTTACAGTATAAAAGGTATGCAAATGGATAGCCTACAACCTCATGTGAATTAAGCAGAATATAATAAATGAATGAAAAGTTATACAAAACAAATTTTTTACTATCTTCTATTTTTGTTGGATAGATGATTAATTGATTGGGTTGGTTTTTGGGTTTTTAGTTAGCTGGTTGGTTGGTTGGTTGATTAATTGATTGTTTAGTTAAGTGATTGAGTGGTTGGTTGTCTGGTTAGTTGATAGTTTAGTTCTTTGGTTGATTGTTTTGTTGATTGGTTGGTTGGTTAGTTGATTGGTTGCTTGGATGGTTGGCCATTTAATTTGTTGGTTGAATGTTTGGTTGGGTGATTGAGTAGTTGGTTGGTTGAGTAGTTAATTGATTGGTTAATGGATTTTTTTGATTGCTGGGTTGATTAATTGAATAAATTGGTTTTTTGTTTCTGTGTTAATATATTTTAATTATATTTATAAGTGGTCTAAGCAGAAACATTGGCACTAAACCTCTTGTATTTGTTTGGATAAAACTTGGACAATATCCCCTATTAAAGATTGATACAGCCATATATGGCCATATACAGTATGTTTGATGGTACGCTACAACAAAAGATATTTAATCACTACATATATATAGGTTATTTTGTCAGTTTTATTATTATATGTTTTGTCTTTCTTATTTTCTATCCCATTTTTTTTTTTTTTTAGTTAACAAAGGACACCAGTCATATAAGATTAGTACACCATCTCTAACCAGATAATTACCGATTACCAATAACAGATTACAGTAGAACCTCTAATAAGGCCTAATATTACCAGATTTTTTTCTTAATTATTAACTTGTGCCAAGTTGATGCCATGCCATGCATCTAATTACTGTGCTGGCTGATGTTTGATTACAGCAACCTTCTTCCCTCTGCTCGCTGTTGGCAGTGTTGCTGAACCCCTTAAAGTTGGTTGACTGAATGTATTTAATTATTGGTAATTATTGTTTGATTGTTTTATTGTTATATTTACAATATTGTAAATAATGTATAACATAATTTATTAGGCAATGGTATTGGAAACAACATTGCTGTTCACGTGAGCTGATAATTCACAGAAAATGCGTTCAAACTCAATATAACTGAGATTCTTTGGACAAAGCCTGCTGAAATTAGCATTGAAAGGTCTAAGGTTCTTGCTTAGGGACACAATAGTGGCAGCTTGGTAATGCTGAGGCTTAAACCCCTGACATTCTGATGACTAAAGCAGAACCACTGAGTCAGCACTGCCCTAGAATGCTTATTGGGAACATTTTGTTTTATACTAAACTGCTTTGTTGACTTAAAACATTAGCAATGCTAATCTTTTGGTGCAGCAAAATGTGTACGGTTGACCCGTACAGAGACCGATCCTTGACATTGGATTAATTATCACCATATGATAAATTGGACAAATTGACCAACAGAAATCTACCTACCTCCCTACGTACTGTGTCTAATGGGATTATTTTGTGCTCATGGGGTGGAATGTATTCCCCACTGACAGTGAAGTAATCTGTTCTGTCCTCAAAGAAGCAGGACAAAGTTGACATTATCAAACCTCAGTTTTTTCATCTTTGACCTGAGAACAGTGTCAGGGAGATAATTAGGAAAGAAACATAGCAGTTGATGTGAATGTTTGCGATGCTTCCGTTCATCCTGCAGTGTGTATTTACTGTTACTGTAATACATTTCAAAGTTAATTTCACTTAATTAACACTAATTAAATAATCAGTGCCAGTACATAATGAACTGGCGTTGGAGCTTATGGTTCCTAAAAGACTACATTTCTTTTAAAACTGAGTCAGTTATTATGATTTTCTCACAGTTTGAGATCCATGTAGTATCCAGAAACTAGCAAGTATCCTGGTGTTTTTATCAAGATGCATGAGATGTCTTATAAATACAGAAAATAAACCAGCGGTATATTTTCCATCAGCAAAAAACAGAAGCTTTAAACTATGTATGAATTATTCATCCTCACGTTTTCATAAAATAATGTTTCACATATAGAATGAAAAATAAATTGTTGTTGTTAATGGTTTTTGCAATTATTTCTCAATGTTATGAATTGTGGTTACGATGATGACTGTCACCACTGTTTGTGGTGTTTTTTTCCCCCTTGTTTTATATAGAAGATGTAGATATATCCGTAGAAAAGATATGTTGCAAACAGAAGTCTAATATATGACTCTAAAATATGACTTTCAGGATGCACAGCAGCCAATAAAGTTGGCCAGGCCTGTTGATTCTAAAACAAATTACAATCACCCTTGCAGAATCGTTATTTCATATTAGCTAAGTAGTTTATACTAGTAACCAGAAGGAGTTCAAATCTCACCTCTGCTTTGATGTCTCTGCTGAGTATGGGTCTTAATATAATTGAGAATATAAATATAAATTGTTTAACTTGTTCTTCTCTGTTCTTCTCTTTTCACATTCCTCAGATTCCTCAGGCTTCAACTGTCCACCCTTCCTAGCACTTCCGTATTATTTATTATTAACCGTAAGCACTTCTTACCACTCATGTATCACCTTTACATAACAAAAACACAGAATGTGTCTTCTTTTCTATCTTTTGCTTCCTCGTCCCGCTGAAATACTTTCTTACAGAAAGCTTTCAGTTCTCTGCAGGAAATGCAACAGCCATTCTTCAAGAATTGATCTGAATTGAAGTGAAATCATTGCCTCCATTTTACCACCTGTAAGGATACAGCCTTGTCTAAATTTCATACCGTTGGCCAATACATTAAAACTCATTAAGAGCACAGAATACCAGGTTTATGACTTTTACAATGTACTATCCTTTAATTAAATTGTAACGCAGGTATAAAAGATTTAGTAGCAGTAACATCCAGAGCAAATTATAAATCAAACACATGAACATTTGAACCCAAAACAAGGCACTGTGTACTGTTGTGACCCTTGTTAACTTTTCTAGGCCCTTCCTGAATACAGCGACGTTTCTATACCACAGCATCCCACAGTTAATCCTTCCACTCTCTAAGGCATGCTGGGAAAAGTTGATGAGAATGTATGAGATACATTTTCAGCCTCATATAGCAGGAAGGTTCAAAAAGGAATTATGAGAGTTCAGAAGAGACCATTGATATGTTGATACCAAAAAACATAAACCTAGAGACAATTCTGCATTTAATATGGATTTCTTTTAGAAGTTTACAATAAGTTCTTTAGTCTTATCTTTCTTCAGGTCAAGGTTGTTTAAGGACCACCATGGTCCAGGTGCTAGATCTTCTCCCAGTATGCATATCCATTTCAGTGTTCAAATGCTCAAGGAGATCTAACTGTCAATTCGTACAGACCAGATTTTTTTAGTTTCAGTTCCAAACCCAGTTAGCCATAGAGTGTCGATTTACAGGTCATGGTGAACAGACAATAAAGCAGTGGACTTAACGCATAGCCCTGAGGAACAGCAGTGTCAGAGTAAGGCTATAGCATACCTGGCTGACAAGTCTTACAGACTAGGGTCTGTTTGGAGAACCTCTGCCCTGATTTCAAAACTACTTGCAAAGTTTATGATTTTAGATCTATGCAAAGGTACACAGTTGTGGGAGAACAGAGATAGAATCAGTGGACTTAACCCATAGCCCTGAGTAACACTAGTGTTCATAGTAAGGCTAGAGGATACCTGGATGTCAGCCCTTCTTGTCACTGAGCTTAGATAAACTTCTAAAGTTGTAAAGTTTAAGGACTTTACAATTTTCCAAATATTTAATCATTTTCTCTTAGCGAATAACCAAACACTCACACTGCTCTCAAATTTGAAACAGTTTCTAAAACAAAGCCTATATGCATATGTGTGTGTCTATAAGATATTGATATGCCATCTCATGAAACCTTTTGAAAGCTACAGGTGCTGTAAAATTCGGAATTACTCTAAATTATGTCCACTCCTTTTATATGTATAATCCTAGGCTATTTACTGTGATGAAACAGAATCAACTTCAAAGCTGGAATCTGTTTGACATTTCTTTTTAAGTTTCAATACAATTTCAACTATTTATTTGTTTATTTTACTTGAAATCATTTAAACTTTGGGCCATGAATCTATAATCTATAAAAGCTTGACTTTTTTAATAGAAATTATGGAAATAAATAAACTTTTCCATGATATTCTACTTTTTTGGATTGGGTCTGTATATATTCCTTGGGTCAAGCTGCTTCTGAAACTGAGCTAATGTAAGAAGCGTCTCAACTGGGCCAAGGAAAAGAATGGCTCTTTTTTGAAGAAAGTAAATTGTGCCTTTCATTCGGGAGTTAAGGTCCAAGGGTTCGGAGGAAAATGGGTGAGCAAGAGAACCCAAACTAAGGTCCGGTGTAAAATATCTACAGTCAGTCATGATTTAGGGTGAAATGTGTTGGTAAAACTTGCTTTCTCAAATTAAAGGTCACTGCAACAGTCTACCAGAATGTTTTAGATGACTTTATGATTCCTTCTGCTGAGGGTATGTATATAGACGCAGATTTTATCTTCCAACAGGACCTGGCCTCTGCCCATGCCACCAGAAAACCTTATTTGATGCTGATGCCATCATATGCCTTGTCTGGCCAGCTAACTTGCTGGATCTAAACCCCACTGAGAATATACGGGGTATTCTCAAGAAGGAAATAAGGGCCACCAGACCCAGCAAAAAAGAAGAGCTGACAGCAAGCATCAAGGAAATCTGGGGTTCCATAACTCCCTGGCAATGACAATGCCATATAACATCGAGGCAGTGATTAAAGCAAAGTAACTGAAGATTGACATATTGTTTTTAAAGTACCATATTTTGATTGATTTGATGTAATTCTTATTTATTTTTTCAGTCATCTCTTTTGCTGGTGCATCTGATCCTGCCACATTTTGTCTTTCCACTACATAGTTTGGGCTGATTTCTCCACAGTATTCTAATTTTTTGAAATCGTTTAAATTGTGGGCCCCCGACCCATTGGTGAGTAATTTAGAGCTGTGCATGGGCAATAAAATGAACACAATATTCCTCTAAGTGTAAATTCAGATATCCAACCTCTGTTATATATATATATGTTTGTATTTATTTGTGTGTGTTCGATAATCTACTGTTTTTTCCCAATCACTAATTGTAATTAATCTTGATCTTGATCAAATGCAATGGGCATTACATAACATAGAGTCAGTGTACGCAGTATAAGATGTATAAGATTCAGGGAGGACATCCAGTAACTGGCAGTACTTTAACTAAATACAGAATATAGTTCACTCTCCTGTCTATTTTAAGATTTTAATTTTCTCTTGGAATTCACATTTTAAGTATTCCTATCTCTGGTAATGAATCTTGGATCCTCCTGACTGGATACAAAGGTGTAGCAGCAACTAATTTGTCGAGAAGATGGAGGACAATTTTTCTCATCAAAATCGTACAAAATTTTATTCCTTCCCTTTTTAGAGCATATCGACCAACTGTTTGACCGTGTGGTATAGATGATCTACTCTTACAAAAAGAGACAAAAGTAAAGATCACTCAGTTCATCACTGGATATGAACAGCTCTTGGCCATTAGTGAACTTCATCTTCAGAACCACTCAGATCTTGAATAGCTTCTGCTCTATGGTACATCCATCACTCTTATAAACAGGGTATTTTATCAGAATACACTGATCAAAACTACTTCATTTAAAATTCTCATGTATTTATGAACATTATTTATGTTTTCTCACCAACGCATAGGATACTGTACTGTTCGCTGTACGCTGTAAAGAATGCACATATTTTACAGTCAATATCATTTGTTAATTTTTTTTTCACTTAATACACAAGGGGTGACATTCGAGCCGGTGCCCGCATGACAACTGTCAGGAACAACTCCAAAAAGGGTGCTAATCCATCCTAGGGCACACACACATTCAAGCACTAAGAGGCACTTTAGA
Organism: Xyliphius kryptos; assembly: GCA_025769995.1. Lineage (NCBI taxonomy): Eukaryota > Metazoa > Chordata > Actinopteri > Siluriformes > Aspredinidae > Xyliphius > Xyliphius kryptos. The sequence continues at coordinate 2,897 of JAOUQT010316155.1, read as the reverse complement.
GACACCGATTAACCTAACATGCATGTCTTTGGGAAACCGGAGCACCTACAGGATCGAACGTGGGTCCTACTTGATTTGAGATGACAGCACTACCCACTGTTCCAATCTTATAGATTTGTATTTTCTACACTTCTCAAAGTGAATTTAATTGTATTTTTAATGTTAAATTCACTTATAAATGTGACTTTATTATCTACACAAAGACACCGTAGCCATCATTTCTTGACACCAACACGGCTTTAATTAAAACATCTATTTAAAGAGTAAATAACTACAGCAAATGATTTACATTTAAAGGTTTGAAGAAACATATAATCATAGGGTGTCACAGTGGTACATTGGTTAGCATCTGGACCTTATATCAATAAGTTCTGGCATTTAAACCTCAAGTCTTGGGTCTTCATTTCAGGTACATCAAATTCAGAACTAACAGACTAAGACCAGCTTTTATGCCAGTGCAGTATGTGAACTGACCAGTGCAAACATACCTCAAGACCTGTGCAATAATCAGCTATTTTATTACTATTTTCCATACTTCGACTGCCTATCTATCAGTGTAGAGTTTGCAGTCTGTGTGGATTTGATATATTTTATACAGTTTAATACCAACAGTGATGCATAGAAAAACCTCAACATAGTCATAGGTTTGTGGTAAAGGAACCAGCCTTTGCGACCGAAAGGTTCCTAGTTCGACTCCCGATACTGCCAATCATGAAACGGCTGAGAGGCCTTGGACAAGGCACCTAACCCCTGGTTCCTCCCTGGGTGCTATGGAGGCTGCTCACTGCTATAGACATGTGTGTGTGTGTGTGAGTATGTGTGCAAGGAGAGGTTAAATGCACAATTCCACTGTGTGCAAGAATAGAGACAAAAATATAATTTTCACTAAATAGCATTGTTATATTATTTTGTCATGTGACTTTTTTATAAACTAACCTTTGTAGAACATGTTGACTCTGTACTTGAATAATTTATTCAAGTGTGACATTTTATCTAGTTAAATAAAGTTTAATGTCAGCTTTGTAAAACTCATATATTCCCCTTGAGGTGTAATCTGAAAAATTCCTTTGGGGCACTACAAGGAATTGGTTTGTCACAAATGTGTGTGTGTGTTGATGTGAGCATCACAATGAAAAGCTATGGTCCCAGTACTAATTAGATGTGCTTGTTGAACACTGACAATAAACAGGAAGATGCTAAGACCAATTATCTACTCCAGGTCATAAGGTCTATTATACCCACGCACATACATACGTACGCAGTGTTTTTCTTTTCCAACTGGGACTTTAATGCAAACAGAAAGCAAATTTTCTCTTTCATAATCTGAGATTTAAAAACATCTGGACACAAAAGATGGCCAGTGTTTGTTTCTCCAAACCTATAAGGATGTTACTAGTGGTGGATTTAGATAATAAGGCAAATGCTTTTCTTTTTTTGCACCACTTGCAAGCCTATTATTAGGATACAAATATGAAAGGGGAAAGTGGTACCCAAGTGGTCTATTTTAAAGGTTTTTGGAAAATGTTTTTCCACACAGATAATCATCCCATAACACAGAGTCAGGACAAGACACTGAATTGAATCAAATAGCCTGCTTTTATTGGCCAAGCATTCACTGTTATATACGCAGGTGGTGTGTGAAATGTCACAAATGTCAGCTGGTGAATCTGCCACAAATGACAACATTTCCATTCCAAAGGTCACTTTGTTAAGAATTGGTATGGAACTCGCTGGTCTATTAGTATGGACTGCATGGAGGCATTGCTTCGTGTCAACTTTAGTGGGATATACTACTTTGTGATCCTGAAAGAGATGACTTGACTTGCAAGAAAATTAAAATTTTGCAAAACTCCAAAAAGAGATGTTTAGTGTGGCAGTTTATTCACATGATTAGGAACATGACTTTATTGAACCTTAGTGAAGTACAGTATGTCAAGCCTCTACAGGGGTTTCCACATTTGAATTATGGTATAGGTAAAACAATATGGCATTCTGGATGTCACTGGGGAAAGTTGTTAGCCTTCTAACAATAAAAATGAATCTCAATATGTTCTGGACCTCAAGTTAAAACCCCATCCACATGCACAGGGGAAATAACACTGAAGATTTTGCCCCAGGCTAAATAATGTCAGCCATGCTTATATAACAGAGGTTGGGTATCTGAATTTACACTTAGGGGAATATTGTGTTCATTTTATTGCCCATGCCCAGCTCTAAATTACTCACCAAGTGGCAAGGACCATTTAAGGTCACAGAGTGAATAGAAAAAGCTGACTATGAGGTCAGGTGAACTGATAGAGGCAAGAGACTGTAGGCATACCACCTTAGTAGCCTTATACCATGGATGTGTTTTCCGTGGCCCTGGTACTAATCTTTTTGTTGCCAGAGCCATGGGAACATTGATGATTTTAAAGAGGTGATGTTTTTTTTGTGGCTTTGAAAAGAGTGATTTCTTAAAGGGATTAAATGGAACTGGAGGCAAGTCATGGGTATATGAAGCTACTGAGTCACTGAGTCATTGAACTCATTCTATGCTACAACTTAGGGTAATTGAGTAGTCCATGGTTTAAAAAGTAAATGCATATAAAGTACAGCACAGTTTGTTCCAACACTGGATTTAACCAGTTGGTTATTACAAATTTAACACATTTTATACGAGATACATTTGCACCCTATTTTGGTTACACCATTTTGTCACAGTTCAGTTTGCTTTCAGCATATAATGTGGGCAATCATTCATAATAGCATGGGCAATCATTCAGCAAATAATGTGGGGCAGTTGTAGGCTTGTGGTTAAGGAACCAGCCTGGAGACCGAAAAGGTCCCTGGTTCGATTCCAAGTACCGACAAGTCATGGCTGAAGTGCCATTGGGCAAGGCACCTAACCCCCAGTTGCT
>JAOUQT010316145.1:0-25410 GCA_025769995.1 Xyliphius kryptos | reverse complement strand
AAACACACAGCCAAGGAAACTCTCAATTGGTTTCAGAGAAAGAAAATAAAGCTGCTAGAATGGCCCAGCCAATCACCAACTTAAGATCAGAGTTTATAAAAGAGGCCCACCTTCAAGATTTGAAGACTGTTTGTGTGGAAGAATGGGCCAAAATCACACCTGAGCAATGCATGCGACTAGTATCTCCATACAGGAGGCGTCTTGAAGCTGTCATTGCCAACAAAGGCTTTTGTACTTTTTCCCTGTGCCATTCCACATAATTACACATAATTTAATTTCTGGACATCTATGGTTTGATTTGTATGTATGGATTACTTGGGTTGTTACCGACATCTGGTGAAAATTTCATGTCAATAGCACCTCTAGAAATTTATTTACTGAGAAAAATGGTGACGTGTTCAATAATTATTTCACCCGCTGAAATGATTTCTTATACTATACCAGTAATTTTGAATTATCATTCAAAAATTACTGAGGATATGCTTAAAATATACTGCAGTGATAAAAGCCATAGCAAACAGTCATATATGTGTATCTGCTAGTTAATCCATTCATTCATGTCAAATTACACCTTGATTATCCGTTTATCCACTTGTTTAAATGCAAATCAAATAAAGATCCAAGAGTAATCAGATTCTATTATTTTGCACCGGTGTTATTTGGTACAGGACCACACTATATCCATAACCAAAAGCTTAACCATCCTGTCCTATTGCGAGGTTACTCAAAAAACAGGGAAAAACACAGTAAGTACACAGTAAACCGATGTAAATCTCAAAACATGGTCTATCAATGTACAAATCAAAACAGGAAAGTTAACCTTAATGTGAAAGTGTGCCCAAATTTGAATTGCACACAGCATGATGAGAAAACTCAAAACACACTGATAAAACCACAAAAAGGAAGCAAACCTGGTGCAATTGACAGATACTGAAAATCAGCAAGCCCAATGTGTACAAAATACCAAATCAAATGACGCAGGGCATAGTTGCAATGGAAGGATGCTAAACAAGAATCAACTTAGCAAATAAAAGGGGAGGGTGGAAAAAAGGACACCCTAGCACTTGCACCTAGGATGCAAGTGGGGGAGGCAAACCAAAAGAACAGAGTAAACAGATGGGGAGGTGAAAATGATGACCACTTACCCCAAACCTGCACACACACAAATGGAGAAGCTGAACGCTAAAAATAACTCAAGTGTGCAGCAAGCCAAAGAGTGAAACATGGGATGCAGAGGATGTCATAAACAAAAGCTAATAAATAACCAAAATGGAACAGAATATAAAGGCAAGAGAACCAAAAGAATAGCAGGATGACATGATCATACATACATCCAACACATATAACAATACAATAACTGATTTAAATTCATTTAAAGAAGGTGAAAACACAATAAACCAAAAACATTAAGCAAAAAAATAAGTTATTATGTTGAGGAGGCAGGACAAATACGATGAAAAATGAGATACGAACACAGAAGAGCATGCAGTATGTCCAGGATTTCTCTGGTATACTAACTACATATTGGCAAATCTCTGCAGACTAAAATGAAACCTCAAAGACAGTCAAATATGAAAATATAATTCAGCTTTCTAACAACCAGAAGTGTGCTTCCAAATGGTTGAATGTAGGGATGTTTTTATACACAAAACTTACTATATGTTTTTCTATTCTCAAGCTCTGACTAAATGTTTTAAACCAGGGTCCTCCACCACTGCATATGGAGGATAGACGATGAAATGTACAGATGTCCCTTACCACATCGCAGATCACTTTTCACAGCTTCACCCAGGTTTGCTTTTTTGAATATATATAATTTTGTATCAGAGTTTTCTCTATACTGTGGGATTTTGCACTATATATGTTGCTGAAATTCTAAAGGTTTGAGAGTTTAGAAAGTGTTTAATAGCATATGAAGTGTTTATATGAGTGTGGAAGGGTTCTTTAATTAAATATTTATAACAGTGCTACAGCATAGCCCCCGGATATATGTACTGTTGTATTCTCCATATGACTCTACGTACCAAACCATGTGCCCCGTACAAAACCATTCAGTACAAATACATGTACGTTACACCCCTAGAAGTATGTGAACTGCAAACGACACCTTAATTGACTGACAAATAAATACAATAATATAGGTGTAATAATGATAAATAACCTGCTTAGCACCAATACTGAAAGAGTAAAATAGAAATGGATTGTGCTGGTGGGTAATGGAAAGAGTAGTACATATCTTGTCAAAGTTGATCATAAACACCAAAGAAACTGAGGACCAGCTATGCACACTGCAGGATTTTATTTAAACATACTGCAGACTTTCTCTCGAAATCCCTCTAAATATATCTTACTATAGTCCTTGCCCTGTGCACTTAACCATAATCTTAAATAAATATTAATAAAGTAACAACTCAAACTGCAGCTAATGGGCAAATTGCACAAATTAAAAATAGTACATTCAATAATCTAATACATTTTTTTGATGTCTAGTAACTGCACAAAAAAAATTGTCAGAAAAAAAACTTAATATGTAACAAAGGCATATGAGCACTATATTATTATAAAATGACAAAAAAAAATCCTATACAACACCTACTGTTGTTTTCAGATACAAAGGTAATTACACAACGCATTGGCACGAAACTTTAGATTTTATACATTAAAACCAATTTTTAATACTATTCCTTTAAAATTCACATTTGGGTCAGTGACCAGCTTGAAATATTTTAATATTTTAATTAAAAAAAACATAATTCATATTTTCATACTTTAAACAGATATGCATGACAAACTCCATAACTGAAATGAAAAAGTACGGTCGGTGATAAATTTATTTGTTAATTCATTATCTTCCCTTAATTCTAGGGTCGTGGGAGGTTCCCCATGCCAATCCAGGGAAAAACATTTCGGGCACTGAGCAAACACACCCAGGGCAGGGCACCAATTAATCGCTGGGCACACTCACTCACACAAACATGGATGCACAGACACACAGACTATGTGGAGAAATTAAAACCAATATTTTTTTTTCCCAATTAAATTTTTGCAGTTTTGCATTCAAAACTATAAACTTGGAAAAAGAGGTCAATGTCAACATACTAAGAATGAGAAAATATTTAATAAGACAATTGTTTATTAAGCTTTGGTTCTACTGTCGTTCTGCTGCAGTGCATTCAGTAATGATACTGGTATGTTCACATACACAAATACCTATAGAATGTACACTTTCCATCCCTCATTTAGTAATTCAATAAAGCTGCTAAAGACCTTCAATTCACTGCTGCTTTGTAAACTAATATGCACTGTCTATTTTCTTCTGTGGTATGGATTTCTTTGAGATAAATGGGTGATCGGTAGTCAGACAATAGCTCAGAGCAACAGCAGCACAGAGTCTGCTCTGTCCCACCTTACACGAACGTTAAGCGCACTCTGGAAAGAGGAGTGAGCAGAGATCAGATTTCTAAAGCACCATCTAAATACTGGCTGACCTTTTGCACAACCATGAAAATTCCCGACAACAAAGACCAAGCACAGAGGTGGTTTGCTTTATTTGCACAACAATATTTCCTTTTCAAGGTGATTAAGTGAGATAGCAACATACAGAAATGCATTGCTCTTAAACATAAAAAGATATTTTAACAAATGTAAAACCTGTTTTACTTACAGAAAGTTTAAAAAGCTTAATTCATTCATTTAATCAGAGATATAAGTGACATGTGTGAGAAAATCTGGTCTTTCCTCAGAGCTTTTATAAAGCTCACCTTAATGTAAGTTTGCATTTGGCTATATCTGTTGTAATACTAATGTAGCTAGCATTTTTTTAAGTTTACAATGGTATATTTGAATTCAGCAAAAACATTGAATGAATAGATGATCAGCCTACAACTATTCAGCATCCTGTTCCTTTATCTATTTTAAAAAAACAGTTAAAGTGAAATGTCAAAATTGTGCATAACTGCATGACAAAGTGAAATACAAGAAATGGTCATATTATGACTGGACACATTTCATAACAGTATCACGGTAACACCAATAATCTGAAACATGTTTAGGCCAACTCTACAAACTCACCATTTTAAAAAAGGAATTTTGCCTTATTGTTGCTACATATATGTGTTTGCATCAGTGATTCACATCTATTCTACATTCTGAAACACTGGATAGGTTTTTAGCTGCAACATATGAAGACTGCAGGCTTAATAAGATATAATGTATTCAGGTCTTTAAATTGTTATGGTCTGTTTGATTACTCTTTCTTTTTGGAAACTTTAAAACAAGGATTTTATTTGTACTACCAGACATTACCACACAATTCTTGTAGACCATTTCAATGTCTATTTATTGGCAGGAATGTTTACAAGCGATAAAATAAGAGGAGGCTGAGAAATGTGGGAGTAAACTAGAGTTTTTGTGGATACCCCTACAGGAAAGACGGAACCTTTGTTCTTCCTCAGCCGTCAATCGAACCCAGGATCTTGCTGCTGTGCTACCATGCTGCCCAACACTAGGGTATTAATTTTCACAGATTTTAACATACAACTAAGTTTTAGCTTAAAACGAGAAAGACACATTATATCGAAGTTTTATTAAAAGTTGCCATACCTCTTTTTCACATGCTTTGGTCAAAACACTGTAAGGATCAAAAACCCTCACCCTTCTCACATCTAATACTGATGAAACAGTTACCATGTTAACAGATTTAACCACGTTACCAATTGCAATTTTTATTATGAATTAAACCATGAATACTTGGGTTGCTTGTAGGGTTCCCCTGGTCCAATCAGGGAAATCCTGGTAAGAACTGCCCAATATTAACCAAATATTTTTATTAGTCCACCACTTACAAGTGCTTAGGTGCAGATTTAATTTGTCAGTGTTTTGAAAGGTAATGGCAGCACCTTTTATAAGCCTCACATTTTGCTTTTTATAACAGTACTAAGAAATATAGATGGTCAATTTGTCTGCAAAACATGCAGAAGGAAAAAAAATGTGAAAGTATTTTCTGATCATCATCATATTTTACAACTAATACTCAATTCTTGACTGTAGTAACAGGGAAAATTGCACATCTCAAACTTGTTAATACTTTATAAATAATCTAAACTAATGATTTTATTTATGTACTAATGTAAAACTAGTAAATAAAGTTACTCTATGGTTATTAAAGTGAAACTTAGGGTGTAGTCTTCTCCTCACACAACAAGTATGTCCTATGTTACATTTGGTCATTTAGCACTTTTATCCAAACTTACAAGAAACCCACTTACTAGTTGGGGTCGGAACACAGGGTTACATACAAAATCAAATCCCTGGAGCAATCAGGATTAAGGGCCTTGCTCAATGACCCACATTGGTAACTTTAGTGGACCTGGGATTTGAACCCACAATCCTTAGGTTGCCAGCCCAACACCCTAAACACTGAGCTAACAACACCCTCATGCTCAAAGCCTACGTGTTTAATGCCCAGGTATACTTTACTTGTGCACGTGTTTGCATTTCTGCACAGTAACTAGAGGGTCTCTTCTTTCACACACTAACATAATAGGCTTTAAAATGATTTAATGAATGAATATATGGACTAGGTTTAGCAGCACTGAATTACTTATATTGCCCCACCCACAGAGCAGAAAGTACATATCAGACAGGATATGCACTTCGGCACAAAAAAATTAATCCTTCAGACAGGGTTGTGTGTAGGTGTGCAAGTCTTAAAGCAATTTTAAAATATTACTTCAATTATTACTATACTACTTTTACTACTGCTACTTCATCTCTTTATTTGCACTTAAAATAAAACAAATAGCAGTTTTGCCCGGACAATTACACTGATTATCTATAAAATTTTGTTACTAATCCTATTATTATCCTATGACTCTGAAATGGAACCACATTCACAAAAATAGGTACTGATTCATGCACAGTAACTGGGATCTCACATTCAAAAATTAACCTTAAGGGCTCCAAAGAGCTACAGAAAAGCATACTTCTAATAATTCCAGGACCGCTGGATTATATCCTGATGATGCTACAGCTTCCTTGGCCAGAGCTCATGGAAAAAAAAATCAGGCTCTCGGAAATGAAGGAGGGGCATGTGATCGCTTCCTATTAATAATACCGGCACTAGTCAATTATAGGTGTCTGTCAGATCATGAACACAGAAGGGTGCATGACTGCTTTCCTCCGAGCGAGTTATCATTACACACAAATGTGGCATAAGTGGAGGCTTGTAAAAATGTGCATGATTTGAAAGAAGTCTGTGGCTTTGCCCTTTCTCGGCTGGTAGATCGTGTGATAAATGAGAGATACCTAAAGAGTGAGAACTGGTTAAATATGCACATTCTGAAAATTCTAAATAATATTCCTCCCACAGGTCTCCTATACCTTAAGGCTGAAAGACAAAGCAGAAAATTGCGTTTGTCTGTGCAGTCAACAGCAAAAGATTTTCTTTACTAAAATGTATACCAAGTTTCCTAGCTTGCTAGTAAGAAAAAGATATTTGCACACCACAAATAAATGTCTCTAGCTGTGTGGATACTGAAGTCGTATAATTCTAATTAGAGCTCTTGCAGGTGAAGAAATGAACCTGATACAAAGGCTTGTTCAATTTTTTTTTTTTTTTGACCCTTTAAGTCGGAGGTGCACACACTTTTTCAGTGAGTTACTTTATTTATTTATACTTTAACATATTGAGTATTTTTTTTACAATATATTTTGATGTACGATATATGAGAGATGTTGCAATTTTCATTGCTTCAATTAACCGATCTGCTTATATTGATCAGATTATCTTTTTCTTGAAGGCCTATATTAAGGTCATTCGATATGTTGGTCAAATAAGTCTAGCAGTCACTGATCATTATTTAGTTAGTTACTTCTTAATTTACAGACATAAATATCATTGCAAGGGTTTCCCTTGACAAAGTCATCTCACATCAGTATGTAGCAACAACTCAAGAGCAAGCGTGGTTGCAGTCAGCCTTTTCTAGAAGCGCACGAAATTCCCAGGTGTGTCTTTGAAGCAATCTGCCACGAATGGTATTCATTTGCGCATTTTGCCCATGCTGCCTTTGCAAATGACCGGTAGATCGTGATCGACGTGTTGGGCACACCTGTTATTTTACCATTTTTTTAAAAGCTATTTAACCATTATTATGTTATGAAAACTTGAAACTTAAAAATAAAAAATAAAAACTTTCTGACCAGATAAGTGCATAATAAGCACTTTAAGACCACTCATGCGTAGTAAAAATCATCACCATAAAACCACAAGAGAATTCCTCCTCCTTTTATGTCTATTTTTGTGCAAAGAGAAATGTGCACAGGTATCCATTGCTGAATCTAGATCAGTACTACACTGTGCAGTACAACTGTAGCATGACTCCCTAAGGGTTTGTGCCCGAAAATCAGGGTACCATTGATGTACTACAGATTTTTTTTTGTTGTTGCTTTTAATTATTGATTCATTTTGTGCACACTTGTGGCACTGCCTGTTTATTGTTTTCCATTTTCTAAAAAATAGAAGGTTTGTCATTAAAAAAAATTCAAATCTCTTTTGTTATTTTTATTGCTACATAAAGGCTAAAATCAATAACAGTTTTCAGTTTTTATGCCATTTATAAAGTGTTCCAGGTTTTGAAATGTGATTTCTACAGAAATCAGAAAAAAAAAAAAAATCCCACTGTCACGTTGGTTTGCAATTTGGAGGTTTAGGCATGGAATACTGTAAAGCTGCCTTGTGACAATGTACTGTTGTAAAAAACAATATATAAACAAATTATTTGATCTTAAACTCAGTACCGGAGATCCAGGGTTGAATCCTAATCTGGGTAGAGTTTCCATGTTCTCCATGTGGGTTCGGGTAAATTTTATACTGGCTGCTCTAAAGTGCCCTTATATAGTCTCTTTCTCCCTGTGTGTGTGTGTGTGTGTGTGTGTGTGTGTGTGTTCCCAGTGGTAGATGTCCAGGTGTGCAACCCTAGTAGAAGATTAAGCTGAAGATAACGGATATATATGTTTGTACAGTGTAAGCAGTGAAATGTATATGTAAAAAAAATGCATTAAAATAATTAAAAGCACTAAAATAACAATTGTTATAAAACAAAAGATAAATGGTTACATTGTTATTGCAGTAAAACAATACAGGAAATTTAAACTGAGATTCCTTTGGTGCAGGAAGTATTGGTTAAGCTTGGTTTTATGGTAACAGGATACCCATGTCCGATCAGCTCACTTCCAACTTACAGCTCCACACTGATGCCAGCCAGAAAAGTGTCAAAGCTTAGAAAAGATTTAACAATATGTCTACCCCTGAGTGCTTTATTTGAGCTGCCTTACTTCAGACCATTTTGGAAGGAAATCCAATCTGGAATGCTAGGAGAATCCTACCCTCAAATTCCATTTACGGTGAATGGAAATGACCATGTGGTGAACCATATACAATTTAGCTGAAAACTATGCTGGATTTAGGAAACATGTCATCTTCTCTAAAGAAAGCATTGGCAACTGGAATCTTAAAACATTTCTGAAAATTGTCTGATAAACTTTACTGGTCAAAAATAAAGGCTGAAAGCAAACAAACAGAACAATATATATGTGGCACTACAAATATTTTCACTTTTTATTATTTAATAGAAACTACTTAACCCTAGAAGCCTAGGAAAATAATTTTGTTATATACTTTTATATAGAGCTTTAGCTATTCCACTAAACAACACATTAGGATAAAGAGCTAAAGTAAAGGTGGATTTAATTTATTTATTGGATTTCTAGGGAAAGGCTTGGGGAAAAAATAAAGCACCATTTAGAAATTCTGAGTGAAATGCCAAAAAACTCATAAATCTGCAGCACAAACATCAAATTGATTTTAATCCCCAGGTTGACTTCACAAATGTATGTGCAGCCATTAATCTTTTATGTTTTAGTTGCTTTGTTACATCATACCACATGGGCTAATTTTTAACCGCCAAAATTCTTATTTGGGTGTGGTCAGTTACTGTTCCTTCGTTTATTTCCAAAAATGCACTTCATTGTGCCTGTTTTTTAATTTAGTTTCCATGAATGTGTTGACCATTGTGATTTATGTGTTCAGTTTCGTGAGTGTGTGACCACAGATATTATGGTAGTGTAAACTCTGCGTTAGTTTTTCCAGTAGCTATTTTTTCTAAGCAATGTTCCTGTACTTTCTAAAATCGTATTTTTAGTAAAATCTGTAAGCAACATCCCAGCCTCTAAGAAGTAAGAAATGTAACCATGCATTTAGGTTGAGCAACAACTGGAAAAGGAACAAATGAGAAGACAGAAAAGGACCTGCATTGAGCAAGGTACCAACTCTTACGCCTGCTCAACATCTAGCAGGGACAAGCATAGATAACATGACAATCCAGCACTATTCAGATACAGCTAGGAACAAAGAACAAAGGTTATCTTTAAAAGTAACCAATTTTAAAGCACCATACTCTGCCTAGTTAAAAGAAAGGTCTCCACTTAGATGTGCCTATGATCTGGTGTGTCTGCAGTTGGTTTGTTGGAATTAACAAAGTTATGTGTACAAAAAATGATATCAGTAGACAACCTGAATATACTGAACTACCAGATTATTCCATCAATTGTTTTTTTCTTTCCGGATGGCATATTCCAAGATGACAATGCAAGGATTCATCAGGCTCAAATTGCGAAAGAGTGGTTCAAGGACCATGAGACATAATTTTCACACATGAATTGGTTACCACAAAGTCCAAAGCTGAACCACATTGAGAATCTTTCGCATGTGCTGGAGAAGTCTTTGTGCAGTGGTGCAAATATCTATCCAATCTCAATCTAACCAAGATATCAATGGTGACATTGCAGAAGCTTGGGAAAACACAGCAAATGCGTATCGTAACAAAGTTAATGGAAGGTTAACGAAAGGACTAAGTTGCCAAATCATTGGATATGCACGAGGAAGCCCCATCCCCTTATTTCACTTTGTGTTCTATCATGGCCACCGCTTCACATGAAACAAGAATTCCTTCAATGTTATACAAACGTTGTTTCTTTCAGTCACATATTTCTGAAAAAAATCTCATTGACACAATTGTTGTTCTAAAACTTTGGAGAAAACTTTGCTCTTACTCAGGGAAGCATAGTTATACAATCTGCTCAACAATAACGGATTTATTTTGGTGTGGTAGAAACAGGACCAGCAACGTCACACTGGGAAAGGGCTCAATTATGCAGCAGTGGTTATTTATGGTTTATTAGCACATTTAACCATTCAAACATTCATTCATTCTCTTCCGCTTAATCGTGTGCTAGGGTCACGGTGGGCTTCCAGACAGACTAATCAAGCATATCAATCAAGAATAAGTAGAGTATTCTGTGTTTACGAAGCACAGGCATTCAAGCATACGTAGTCTGTGTTAATCTAGTTCTGCAAAAATGAAGCCTGGTATCCCAAAAAAAAATTATAATTATGGACTCACCAAAAAAAGATGTCTTCTTGATGGCAGCATGTTTCTCTAAACTCTCAATACATCAGATATAGATATCTCATTGATCACAATGCATGTCTCACTACAATCCAGTAATACACCTCTGCGTCAATGGCATCTTAAATTATTTTAAGTTATTTTAAGTCACCAATATAAGGAGTACCAGAGCACGTCATAGCATGACAGATGTTGACTTTTGCAGCCTTCTGTTTACTTTTTGAATAGTTCCTTTCATAACCTTAATGAGAAAAAAATGCGTATTATTTCTAAAATTTTAATTATTTAATAAAAAATAATAAAAATAAAAACATTATTATTATTAGTCGAGGGGAAGATGGATAGTGCTATACATCGGTATATTTTCTTGAGCAAAACCTGTTTGCACACTAGTTATGCACACTGAAAATTTCAGTTAGTTTGTTGTTTGCATCACAACTACAAAAATTATAAGATGTTCAAAAGTTGTAGGCATGGTCTCTAAATTAAATGATTCATACCCTTAAATAATCCTTTTAAATTTCAAGTGGTAAGGTAGAAAAATGTAAACAAAATGCAAAGTGGTCAATACTTTTACAAGGCACTGTATTATACATATTGCATGAAAGTCACAAACACCCTAAGCACGTATATGCAGGTTTGAACAGCAGATCATGTATTTGGCAGTAAGATGCTTAGTTACAGTAAACCCTAAAAATGAACAATTCAGAAAAAATACACTGACAAAGATAAATCAGGGAAGGTATGACTGATTATGGCCCAGTCAAGGAGAGAAAATGGGAAACTGCATTAGCATTTTTTAACTTTCAAAAAATAAAATAGAGGCTCTGACTTTTCAAGCAAAAACTGAATCAACAGCAATTCATATATAAAATGTCATAATTTGAAAACCAGTATAGTGAGCATTGCAAAAGTGATACATTTTATAAAGTATTATTGTGGACGTGGACTTGTTAACTTATATATATATTACATTTACATTACATTTATATATATATATATATATATATATATATATATATAATGACACTTCTACTTAAGTAAAATAAATGAAAATAATTCATGAAATAAATATATAAATTCTTCAAGCTTTTTAAGCTTTGTTTCTTGAATTGAGGTTTGTAACATAGCAGGTAAAGTTTTTAGACTTTTACAAAGAGCTTCTTGGATTTAAGCCATGTTGAAGGTGCATCTGGCAACAAACACTGGAATTATGTGAAGCTCATACACCTTAAATAAGTGCCTTTCTCATGCTTGGCTCTTTGGCAATACTATTGTTGTGCCTGAAATAATACATGCACATTATTTTGCATGATTTGAGATCAGCCGCTGAATGCAGCTTTGGCTTTAACCGCAAATTAGATTCCAAAGCTCATATTTGCATACGTTGTAAAACAAACAGACAAATGTTTTCTCCGTTTTGCTCATCTCTGCAGTCTAAGGTAAACAGATCAATGGTTTTCTACAGGCTGGCTTTTAAGTCCACATCCAGCTTGACACGTCATAAAACTTTATAAATAAGCTCATATTTTCAACATTTTGGCTAATCTTTGTTGATTTGTTTACCTCCACAACAGGGCCATTTAAAAGTTATATTCTTAGTTTCTTTCCCAAGACTAAAACATAATAAATTACTACACCCCACAAGAGTCCGAGGTAAGAACTAGGCCTTATACCAAAAGTCCTGTGCAACTTCACTGAGCAGCACTGATCATAAAACACATTTTTAATGAATTTATGGTTTGAAGATAGGGAATAAAGAGGTAAACCTGATTAAGAGGTAAACATGATTAAGACATTTGGGGGATAAAAGAGGAATCAGAGAGAAAGACTGTAGAAAAACAAAACCACATAACTTTGATTAACAACTACTTCATAACAATAAGATTTCGAAAGGGTGATTTAGGTGCAGACCTCGGGTTTCACCAAATAATGTTTATTTGAAGTTTATATATAATGAACTAATGTCATTAATAATGGCGCGATAGTTCACACTAACAACAGCTGACAAACTTGAACTCTTACTTGTTCTTCAATTTTCTGTCCTATAGTACTAATAATAGATGTCTAAAAAAATGTTATATTGCCTAGATTATTACTTGACAAATATTTACAGAACTACAACTTAATACATAATAGTCTGAGGCATATTTTTTGATCATGAAAAGTCTGCAATATAATCTGCAGATCATACATGATTTAATACCATTATACAAAAAAACATTTTTTCAACTGTAGTTGTAAAGACAGATTAACTGTTGGTCTTCCAATATAACGGTATTTATTTTTTTTAACAATTCTCCTTAATTAGTGTTATGTGTATTGCTTATGGCAGGGAAACACATTGGACAGGTCACCAGTCCATAACAGGATAAACAGGAATATTACAAAGTTCGCATACCCATTTGGCTTTGTGGTAAAAATATTTATGTTGTATTCATCACTGCCCAGTCTTATAGTAGACATGAAGTCACACAAAAATGGGTGGTTTTAGTGTGTACACTTCCAAAACCAACAAATCAAAATCACTAAACACTTATATAACCATTAAATAGGATTTTTGTCCTATTTCTTCTTAATGCCATCGTTGGATTCTTTTAAATGGAACAATTTTATCCTACCTATTTGTTCTTCCTAGGTAAGACACAGGAACTCATCTGAAGAGGTTAATCAAGTACCTATCAATTTTTGTTATCTGAACTATACAATGCACATAATCTGGCAAAATTCTTAAAAAGTCTAAACTGCTTTATGCTTTTTACATTTGTACACATCAGAAAAATATTCCCCCATTGATAATCAACTAACATAGTCTAAAAGATCAAAAGGAATAGAGACAGATAAGAGAAGAATAGAGACAGGACAGTCACTGTAGAAACTGTATTTGCATAAACATTTACAGTTATTGACGTGAACAGGCATGGGTCTATGGGTCACAAAGCTCGTTTTTCAAGTTGTCAGATACATATATCATGATTGAGTCAGTGGAAAACAAAAATAAAAAAGGTTCCTAACAATTCTGTTCTGACTCCAACTTTGTAAGTTTCCTATCTCTTTAATGTTTTAACTCAACTCTAATGTTTAAGACAATTCATTCTGTGGATTGACAACCCTTATCTAAAAGCTGACACTTTTCCAGCTGTAAATAAACCACTTAATAAAACACCAAGTTATATATAGCTCCAGCAAGTGTGTGTATTTGGTATGGTACATTTTTTAAATGATTTTTGATTCTATTGCACACACACACAAAAATGCACACACACACACACCACACACACACACACACACACACACACACACACACACACACACACACACACACCACACACAAAATGCATTACATTTACATTACATTTAGTCATTTAGCAGATGCTTTTATCCAAAGAAACTTACAAATGACAAAACAACACAAGTCAGTAGTTAAGGAAAAACCAGCTAAACTGCAAATACCTGTACACACACACTCACCCCCCCCCCCCACACACACACACACACAGAATATCTTGTAGCTCCACCTATAAGGGGGTTTCAGTGCAAGCGGGTGATAAAGTCCTGGTATTATGTCATGCATCTGATGACATCAAGGTGAAGAACCTTTAAGCTTTAAATTTATATCACAGCTTATAAAATAAATGTTTGTCTGTGTTGATAACTGAGCAAGTTTTGAAATGCACCAAACCATAGATCAACCATGGAAGCCAATTTCCACCACTAAATTGAACAAAAGGCAAAAGTATCTTTTAATCTCAGAATTCGGACTTAGCTTCCTGATATATGTGTTTTTTTAATGTTTTCCTGTTATATCTTATTTGTAATAATACCACATTTATGCACCATGCTTTACAGATTATGATGTTATCTTCTGAATTATTAATACTTAATCTGTGAATCATGTTGTTAATAAATCCCCACAGTAAATATATAGGATGTCCATTGTACAAGCAGTATTAAAATGTGACAATATAGAAGTATGATAAATGAATAATTGCAGTATCTTAGAATAAAGTGCAGTGTGTACTTAGATTAAATTAGATTAATCAGATTAAAGAGACTGTGATGAGATGACTTTTTCAATAAAGTCACAGCTTTAAGATGGAAGAAGAGCTTTGGTGCGCGACTTAGGAGTGGAGGCTCCTGTTACGTCCATGATAAAGTTTCTTGCTTAACCCGCTTTTAATTGATGCACTAAATTGTGGGTAACTAAATGCCAGTGATTTCCGAATGCCGAAATCCCGAAATAGACTGAGATGGAACAACATTAAATCAACAGCGGTGTCAAGGTTCCATCCACCCATTATTTTCCGCTTATTTCTTTACTAGGGTTGCAGTGACCAACCAGAGGAGAACATCTTGGGCGCTGGGCAGATACACCCAGGACAGGGTGCCCAATCCATCACTGGGCACACACTCACTCACAAATGCACACACACTATACGAGGCAATTTATAGCATTAAATTCCCCTGGTATCCATGTTTTTGGACTGTGGGAGGAAACCGGAGAACCTGGAAAAAAACTAGTTTTAATAATTTAGTAAATATCATCTTAAACAGTTAATCATTCAAATGGTGTATATGTGGTATTATTGAAAATATGATCTGTAAACAGGAAACCATTTAGGACATTAAGAAAAACATATAGCATGTAATTTACAGTGATCAACTGATCAAGGCTGCGAAAGCGCAGTCTGTCTCATAAATCATTCATATGATATTTCGTGGGCCATCCTGTATGTGTGTACGTGCATGTGCGTACACAGTCCAACATGATATAAAGATATAAACTCAGAATTCAAAGATATAAAAAGTCAGAATTCTGAGATGCTTTTGCCTTTTTTTTTTTCTTAGTGGCAGAGATGGGCTTCCATAAATAACATATGATATTTACCAAGAATCAAAAAAAATGTTTTAAAAAGGCTTTATCAAGAAATGTGAACTGTTTTGTTGTCCTTAGACAAAGAAATTGATCATCTTTATGCTTGTTATCTATTGTCATGTTTACAAAAATATTAGTTGGCATTTGGCTGTGTTTGGTAAAGTCAGTGACTTCTCTTGCTTGCAGGTATTTTCATACTTCTGGCATAATACAGCATGTCACATACAATCAAAGATCACAGTAAAATAACTGCTTGGACAACAAAATTGCCTGTGGCTTGCTACCCCCCAAGTAAATCCACAGATCAGCCATGGCTCAAATACAGTGAATGTCACATTTCTCAGTTCTAGTTATTTTAGCGTGAAATAAATAGACCTAATTTATGTGCTGCTAGATATATTTTAATTTAGGCCTTTAATTTGTTAAGTCTGTAAGACGAAGAAGAGAATTTGTTAAGTCTGTAATCTTGTGAGTATAAAACATGACTGTGAAAGTCTTTAATTAGAGTTCTTCAGCTGTCATCATATCAACGTCACACTAAGATCAACCCTTCAGAACATTGTAATCAATGGCAACATGTTTGCTCAAGACCTGTTGTTGTGTGACTGTGAAAGTGCTAATTATGGATCAGTCATGTCAGTGCAGGTATCGCTGCCAGAGCTGTGATAGTCAACCACACAAAGGATCAACGTCATTGCCTCTCACACTGAGGACAGATATCAAACAAACTGTCACCACCTGCCACTGACTCCAGTCAACACTTCATGTGCTAATCTGTGACAAAATATCAACTGTGGTACTAATTAAGAGATAAGATTTTAAAGTTTAGAAGAAGACATAATATTTCAAACTGTGCATGTGAAACATCACTGTGACTTAAAGAAGATGGCATCAAACAATTATATTACTTTTTTCAGTCTCACAAAAAAAAAAAAATTCTGCCAAATATCATAGATCACAAGGATTGTTTTTTCTTTCGCTCGTTTTCATCTCATCTAATTATCTATAATCACATACTAAGGACAAGGGTCACAGGGTGATTCCCAATGCCCATCCAGGTAAGAGTGTTACGTCAAATCCATGTTTTTGGACAGTGGAAGGAAACCAGAGGACCCAGGGAAAATCCACACGAACCTGGGAAGAATACAAAAGGCGAACGTGCTAACCACAAAGCGACCGTGCCATCCAATCTCGTTCATTCATTCATTCAGTATCTTCCGCTTATTCCTTTATTAAGGTCAATTCAAATTAATTGATGAAGTACTAAATTAAAAAGTATGTATTAATATACATGTAAAAGCCTGACAGAATGTAAAAGACAAATTTCATTGATCAGGCTCTGTTAAATTTTTTTAAACCAAACACATGAGGGTTGACTGGAAAACCTAGGACTAGTTAGTGAAAGTATGTATTTGAAATTATGGAAAGTCAGACACTGTTTTCAACAGAATTAATAAAAAACTCATTAAACAGGCCTGGGCATTACTGATGCTAGCTCTGAAAATAATGTGACCAAATGGACATGTTCAATCAAAGTGGGTCCAGTAATTAGCATCACATGTGTCTACAATTTTGTAATGAGTCAGTGGGCCATTATATAGGGCTACAGGTACTCACTGTGCTGTTTGGTGACATGATGTGTACCACACTAAACATGGATCAGAGGAAGTGAAGGAAAGAGTGTCAGGAGATTAGAAACAAAATTAGACAAGCATGTTAAAAGTAAAGGTTATGAGACCACCCCCAAACAGCTTAATGTTCCTGTGACTAGAGTTGCACATATTATTCAGTCATTTTAGATCCATGGGACTGTAGTCAACCTCCCTGAACGTGGCTGCAGGAGAAAAATTGATGACAACTTAAAGAGATAGGTAACAAAAGAGCCCAGAAAAAAAAAAACTAAAGGTGAACTTCAAGCTCAAGGAACATCAGTGTCAGATCGGAACTTTTTGCCATGGCACATCGGCTGTATGTTTACAGACGGAAAAATAAAGCTTATCAAGAAAAGAACACTGTCCCTACTGTGAACCATGGAGGAGGCTCTGTTATGTTTTGTAGCAGCTGGCACAGAGTTTCTTGAATCTGTGCAGGAAAGCTTGGTCTTAGGTCATGGGTCGGGCAACAGAATAATGACCGAAAACAGACAGCTAAAAACACCCAAAAATGGCTGAGGAAAACATTGGACTATTCTGAAGTGGCCTTATATGAGCCCTGACCTACATCCTATTCAGCATCTGTGGTAGGAGCTAAAACATGCCATCTGGAAAAAGCACCCTTCAAGGGTTTGGACCCGAGACATCTGGAGCAGTTTGCTCATGAGGAGTTGGCCAAAATACCTGCAGAGAGGTGCATAAGTTTCATTGACAGTTACAAGATTCATTGGATTGCAGTGATTGCCTCAAAAGTTTGTGCAACAAAATATTAAGTTAATCCAGTCACCATCATTTCTGTCCAAGCCTGTTTTATGAGTGTTTTTATTTTAAATAATAATATTTCATGTTGAAAAGCTGTGTCTGGCTTTTTTCATTTTCATAGTTTTTTTTTTTATTTGTTATTACTTTTGTCAGATTTAAGTTATTTCTGTGACCATTGTGAGTTTTTCTTACATAAACCGAGGGGTACCGACAATTTTGTCTATGTGTGTATTAGAACTGTTTATACAGCTATTTCAAAAGGCATATTCTATTATTTATTACATCAGTGTTTAATTAAGCTTCTGTACTGTGTGCATTTAGGTGGTGTTGCTTTTACTGATAAGCTTGAAATCAATTTGAGAAGTTAAAAATGTTTAGAAAAGTATAGTAGTCTTGGGAGATTTTAGTTCATTGTGTAATTACATTAGGGCAAATATGATCTCACATAGACAGCCATAATTCCTTTTTTTATCTGAGTCATGAAACCAAATATTTGATGTTGCAATTAGAATTTTTTTTTTAAATTACATAGGTTTACCATACATTACTGATCAAAATGTTAGGATGTTTAAGGATTGCATACATTTCTGTACATTTTAAAAATTACATAAAAAGCACACTGATGTTACTCATACTGCTAGCTGGGTGGCCAAAACGCCTCCAGCATCCAGGTTACAATCTATAGACCAAATACAAGAATATCCTTACAATTCTGACTGAAGTTTTTGAAACACAGAGCTGAAGCCCAAAAAAGTGACAATATACTTAAATAGGAACAAATGTCACAATGACTACTGAAAGCCGGATGTTTAATTTACTCCTCTGTTTATACATAGCATATATAGCAACTTAGATCAACATACAGAAACTTCTATGGTTGACGTGACCCAAACCTATAGAACAATAAATACAGAACACCACATGCAGCAAACTAATTCTGTTTTACCAGTCAGGCCACCTGCATTTAGCACATTGCCAGTGCTTTATTTAGTTTCTGTCATTTGAAAATACAAAAACTTTTAGAGACGCAATTATTATTTGGTGATAAGGGGAAGGTCAAATCCACATACCTCTTTAATGTGAGCTATATTCACCTACAAAAGGCCAACCATCCACAGTAACCCACAATGATGTCAAACTATCGATTCTATTTTAAGGCTTTTTACCCTTTTCACTGAATTGTCATGATAAAAATTAAAAAACAGAATTAGTCTGCTGCATGTGGTGTTCAGTATTTATTGTTCTGTAGGTTTGGGTCACGTCAACCATAGAAGTTGCTATGTTGACCTAAGTAGCTGTAAATGCTATGTAAAAAAAAATAGGAGTAAATTAAACATACAGCTTTCAGTAGTGCTTGTGGCATTTGTTCCTATTTAAAAAATGACTAAAATAAAAACTTCTTTAAATATGTAAAGCAGTTCTAAAGAATTCCCAAAAACAGGAGGGATTTCGACAAGGTCAAAATTATTTCAAGTGTTAGGATAAACCTGACTGTGATAGCTTGCCAAGTTAGTTCTGCAGTCCTGCCTCAACAACTTACATGTGAGTAATGCTATGATCACACTAATATCTTTAGACATCTGTTCCAGAGGGATAAGTACTGAAATATGGCCAACGGGCCTTAAGTACCTTAGTTTGGAAAAATCTTTTAGGAATCAAATTTTGGAGTAAAAACAAAATAAGAATAGGAGTTACTAAGCTAAAAAAATAATTTATGAAATATGGACATTCTGGAATGTTTACATATGTGTTAATATTTAACATACTTTAACGAAATTTATATTAGCCATGCTTTTCTCACTTTCCTAAGCCCAATTCTCTTTCGCATTTTCCTTAAGTCTTTTTCACACTTTCTCACAAACTACACATCATTTTCAGAAACACTTTTTATGCAAGAGTGCCATAGAGACACAATCCTGCAGCAGAACTGCAAAAATAGCAGGGTTTTATTAAACAACAATTTACAGCTAAAAACACTTGACGTGTGCCTGAGGTTAGCACTGCACTCTGTAAGCTGGAGCGTTCAAAAGCTATTTGCAACAATAACAAAAAATAACAATCAGGAAAATGTGTTTCTGTTCCTGCATTTTGCTTAACCATAATTAGCAAAATGAAATAAAAATGGCTTTCAGGCACATTCACTCAATAGAAATGTATAGCGTTTAAAGGTACATACTTCATAGGTTTGAAGAGAGCTTGTCCATAATTCTGGAAGGTCATGATGAGTTTCAGCTGTGTGCCTCCGGATTTCATAGCTGTTGAGAAAACAAGCAAACTGTAATATTAAAGCAATGTACCACAAGAGATTATGCGTTAGTGTAATAATATTTCAGAAAAACTGCCTTCTTAGACATGACACATAGCAAAGTATCGATAATGGCACTCTCCTATAATATACACAGTACTGGCTGCTAAGTAGCTTCCTGCATTTATGAAACGGGAACAAATTGCAACATCACATCAATCTCTAATTCATAAATGCATTCATTTAAAGTAATATTTCCAATAAAGGGTACACAGTGTGCTTCATTAGTAGTTAGCCTTGCTGTTTGGCTATTTAAGAATTAAGCTGAGAGTCACTGATATAGACTACCTGTTAAATCGTTTGCCTTCTTTATTAACAAATGTAAAATAAAATAAAAAATAATCAGGTTCTGGTCTTGTTCTCTGAGCACTAGAAAATGACATGTTCATTATTTTTGAATGACTCGGTTTAGTTTGGCATTCAACCAAAGGCCCTAAAAGAAATCAAATCTTACTCCACTGAAAGTGAGGTGGTCATAGGTGGGGGCATATATCATTATTATACAATGACTGAGAAAGCTCCTTATTTAAATAAATATTGCAACTAAAGTTATACATTTAACAAGATCTCCACAAATCACTGCTATTTGTTAGAGAAAACACGTCTATGATGCAGATTATTGCAGATTGTTTAGATTTCGATACAGGTAGTTCACTTATACAGTAAGTTGTTCATAAATGCTTTCACAGTCGTGTGCCCACAAAAAAAGTCAAAAAAAAAAAATTAAAAACTTTTTTTTCTGTTCTATTAAAGATTATACCAATATATGAGTTAGTGTTTCAATCACAGTGCAAATGGCATCAATCCGTACAAAAAAAAACAACATAAAAAAACATCACTTTATTAAATGCATTGATATATTTTGGTCCAGACTGAAAAGTATGTGAACTGTCTTCCTTATTTTTATTAGTATTGCAGGTTTGGTTTTAGCAAAGCATTTTCTAATAAAAGGAAAACTAAGCTGGGTAAAATCCTAAAGATCGATGGAAAATCCTAAAGATCAATAAAGCTGTAAAGGGCTACTAAATTATTTATCAAGGTTTTTATCAGTACACAATAAAGCAGGTTGCCTTCAAGGAAATGTTGTGCTTTTTTAGCATCTTAAACACAGTTTAAAAATGCTTAAAGAAGAACTCAAGACACAAGTACATGTGTACATGTACATTGAATTAAATAGGTGAATGTCTTAAATAAAGCATTGCGCTCTAAAAATAACTGTGGATTTCTCCAACATTTGGGTTATATATAGAAAGTTTAACTGTAAAGTAAGCCTATATACATTTGTTTCCTACAACCATTAAGAACATTCTTCTTTGTGTATTTATTGTGTTAATTTTTTTTTTAAATGATATATTTGTTACTTTTCTTAAGCTTGAATGTACAAAGAAATAAACAACTACATGTTTTATAAAGAAAAATTGGGTGTGGGCTGTTTAAACGTTTTTGTTGCTTTTAAAAAATCAGAAATATCTGTGATTACACCCATATTACTCTTCTTGATTTATCTTAAATATGCTTTAGTTTTGCTCTTTGTTATGCTGCCATTGACTTGTATAATAAACTACAAACCTTTACCACAGCTTTAATGCATATTGAGAATTAGCAAAACAACACCCCCACAAAGACCTCTCCAAGGTCTAAAGCAGCTGTAATTTTCTATGTATTTTTGAAACACGCATGAACTCACACCCATGTATTAGTCAGTTCCTGTGACTTACC
Source organism: Xyliphius kryptos (assembly GCA_025769995.1). Classification (NCBI taxonomy): domain Eukaryota; kingdom Metazoa; phylum Chordata; class Actinopteri; order Siluriformes; family Aspredinidae; genus Xyliphius; species Xyliphius kryptos. The sequence continues at coordinate 3,630 of JAOUQT010316145.1, read as the reverse complement.
AACACTGGTGATTCTCTGTGTAACCAGGTCTTTGAGCATTGCATCAATGACAGGGTTGTGGCGAGAGTACAGCTCATAGCGGTTGATGCCAATGTGGAAGCGCAGCCAATTTGGGTAGGAGGCTAAAGACTGCACACCAGCAGGACTGTTCTCTCCATCCTTTTCCTCTCCATGCCTGTGGAAGTCAACCCAAGTGCACACACACACACACACACACACACACACACACACACACACACACAAACACACACACCATAAATGCAAATGTTGATATGTTATATGAATTCTACTGAATACAACAATCAAACATTTTTTATTCTGGCTGAAGATTAGTTTTGGAGAAGATTAGATTAGTAGTCATAGTTTAGTGGTTATGTTATTTTGGTTACTGTGTTTGTAATTAACACAATTGCACATTTTCAAACTAATAAGTAAAAATTGTAATGTGTGACATTTTTTTGTTAATCGTGACAATATATTTATGTATAACAACATTATGTAATTACATATAACTGTCTTTTGAAATTAAAGGCTTTCAGATTTCAAGTGATGCACATTCATTTGAAAACATGGTCTTATTATTAATTTATTCATCCATTATCTTCTGCCTGATCCTTGCAGGGGGCTTTCCCATGCCTATCCAGGGGAGAACGACTCACATGTTGGGCAGATATACCCATGGCATATTATTCCTAATTGCGAATACATACATAAGGGCAAAAAAAGAGAAAGTAGCCTATAATATAACATTAGCCATGACAAATCTCAAACCATGGAAATCACACACACACACACAACCATACACACACCACATAATTTGATGAACACATCCAGACATAAGTTCATAAGCTTTATCTATCTCATCCTTCATGACTGAATATGTGATCTAACAGCAGGTAACACGAACAGGGAAAGCAGAGGGAGTTGCACTGACCATTCTTGGCCATCCGCGACTTTGGGGTCGAATCTGATATCGGTGTTAACACTGAACAGTGTGTCCTGTTCGGTGAGAACAGGTAAAGGTCTTCTGTAGAGCGGATGCTCGAAGAGCGCGGTGAGCCTGGAGCGTTTGGCGCCTGCGCTTCTGCTGAGCGCGGCTGGCTGCCCCTCGTGTGCCCTGTCCCTGTCCTGTCCCGCTTTGGCTCGGTGCTCGACCATCCTCCTGGGTCCATCTGTCCTCTCTCCAGCCGCGCTCAGTTTCTCAAGGGAGTGCGATGACCCATTAGAGACGGGCTCGTTGCTAAAGTCCTGCAGGATCCGCAGCGTGTGCTTATGAGGCGGGAGAGGTTCGGGCGCGGGGGCCCTATTCCGATGCAGCCCCCAGTTCCGTGGCTCCTCGCTGGGCTTGTGGGAGCAGGAGCAGCCGCTCCCTCCGCCGCCGCCTCGCCGTTCCAAGCGCGGCAACAAGTCGATCATGATGTGCATGGAGCAGGCGATCAGAAACACCGTCAGGATGAGGACGCGAAACTTGCGGAAGAGGATCATCTTCAGGCCCTCCTGCTCACCGAAGCCCCGCGATCTGTTGGGAACGAGGAGATGGAGAGTCAGCAGGCGCGCTACATCGCAGACAGTGAGCACGACGCGAGCGGCCACTTTGAGCAGGACGCACCGGACCGCTTGGCTTTCATGCGCCAGTGTAAGGGCTGCGAGTTTCAGAGAGGAACCCAGCCGCTGCTCAGTGAAATGTCGGCCGATCCGGCTCTCAGAGCTGCTTCAAGCTGAAGTAAAAGCCAGTGACGGACTGAGCTGCTCTTCAGGTGCTGACAGGTCGGACAGATCACAGTCTGCTTCCGGCGCAGCGACACATCCTGAGACTCCAGTGCGCGCCGCTTCAATCCTCCCAAAAACACAAGGCAGCTCCCTCAACCGGAGTGTGACGGGAGACGCACACAAGTCCGCGGACAGTGGAATAAAACGAGGGGTGTCCCCTCGAGCCTGACGGGAAGTTCTTTCAGGAAGTTTCGCATGTCGTAGCTAATAAACCACCGAACGAACAAGACGTGCCGACACCACTGAATGTGATTTGGCCCTGCCGGCTGGAGAAGTGGCTTTTATCGCGCCGCTGGTGGAACCGGAGCTTCCATCGCACTGTGTTGTGCTGGGCGTGTGTGTGTGCGCGTGTGCGTGCGTGTTAAAGCGCCCCACACCGCGAGCTGCTGCCGCGTCACTCAGGCCGCAGAGACGCGGGATAGGCTGAACATCAGCGTCCCTCAGCGGCTCTCACAACAGCAATCTCAGCCCAGTCTGCTGTCTGCCGTCTGCAACTCCAGCTTGTGCAAGAAGAGGGCGTTTCACTCAACATGCATCAAGCGTCCACGCAGATAATAATGAGGAAGGCTGCAACCAGAGGGCAATCCAAAGTTTTATCCCTACTATTTTTCTTTACCAACGCAAATGCATTCCAAAAGACACATATAGCATAAAGTGATCTATGTTGCCAACTGTTTTTACACACAATAGAATTTAGCGATCACATTTAATTCATCCGTGCAGTAAAAGACACATATACACACACTGGTGAAGTATTTATAGGGCAACCCAATCTGAAATTTGATGGAGGATCTGTAATGATCTGGGGATGCTTCAGCAAGGCTAGAATAGGGCAGGTATGTATGAAGATGTATGAAGTCACATACAATGTTCTCTTGGAAAAAAACTTTCTTCCTTCTGCTTTGGCAATGTTCCCCAACTCTAAGAACAGTTTTTTTTACAGCAGAACAATGCTCCATGCCACACAGCTAGGTCAATCAGTGTGTGAATGAAGGACCACCAGATCAAGACCCTGTCATGGCCAGCCCAATCACCAGACCTTAAGCTCATTTAAACTTCTGGAATGTAATCAAGAGGTAGCTGGATAATCACAAGCCACCAAACAAAGCTGAAACGATTGAACTTTTGCACCAGGAATGGCATAAGGTCACCAAAAACAGTGTGAAAGACTAGTGGAAATCATGCCAGGACACATGAAAGCTATGTCACCTAGTTGTATTGTGATTGGCACGCAAATAAAGTGGAAGGGATGACACGGTGTGCTTGGCGTTTGTAATCTCTATAACAATTTGCTGCGTGGGCAGTGCCAAAATTACTACTTCCTAACTGTGCCTGAAAGGTGAAAGTGAGTTTACTGGTTAGCACTTTCACACTGGGGATCCAGATTTGAATTCCAATATGCATGGATTTTCCATAGTCTCCTCGTGTCCATGTGGGTTTCCCCAGAGTTCTTTGGTTTCCGCCCACAGTAAATTAGCTGCTCTAAATTGCCGTTATATAGTCTGTGTGTGTGTAAGTGTGTGAGTGTGTGCCAGATATAGATTGAAGCTGTGTCCTGTATGTATCTGCACAAAATGTTCTCCCCTGGATACCCCTCTCCCCCACAACCCTCTTAGAGGATTAAGTGGAAGATTATGAATGAATGAATTTAGGCCAAAATAAATAACATCAGTTGAAAAATAAACATATGAAAGTCTTTAATTACCCACAAGCTGCACAATGCATTAATCCATTCATTCATTCATTATTTTCCACTTTTTCCTTTCTGAGGGTCGCGGTGGGGTTCCCCATGCCCATTCAGCGGGGAACATGGAAACTCCACCCAGAGTTTGTAGTGGAACCGGGAATCCCCAGCACTGA
>JAOUQT010316122.1:0-14540 GCA_025769995.1 Xyliphius kryptos | reverse complement strand
AATGAAGAGTGCATTATTTCTGAAAAAATCAAGTGTTCTTGAATTGTTCTCTAATTTTGATCTCCAGTGTATATATGCAATAATAGGCCATTCTTTGAAGAGGCCAGAGAATCACAAAGTTACCTTGCTCTCATTGGTCTGCTGACTCGCAGCTTCCATGGATATAAGAAGCACAGAGTTTTTGCTAAGTGGCAATGGAGAGAGGAGTTCGCCTTCATTTTGGACTTTAGGTAAAACCTTGCATTTCACAGTTGGGGTGCATTTCACTGAGTAGTATTTGCTTTGTAAGGGGGCACAACTGTAAACACACACATGAGAGGATAAAGAAATGCAACCCATTTCTACCGCCTATGTTTGCATAACTTTTTATATACCAAAACACCAGCCGCTATTGTAAGGTCTTATATCTACATCCTTAGTGAAAGCAGAAGTTTAATACTAGGCTTTAAAGAAAACGGCAGTAAATAAAAGTCACACAGTTTACTTTACAAAACAATTAAAACTGCTTGCTTCAAGGGTGCAGTGGGAAAAACAGGTTTGGAAGTAGAATGTCAAGCTAACAGACAAACTTTTTAAATGAATTCTATTTGATTATTTAATTATAGATGCAAATCTTCTAATAGTGTGTGTTCATCATTATTTCCACATATATACAGTGACATCTGAATGTCACATGGTAAAGTGTCTCACACGCACATCACTACTGACCATGTTCAGAATCCTTTGTCAGCAGTATTTGCATTTTACATTTTATAATTAACTGAATTGTATTCATTAGGACTTTTGTACTATACTCATACTGAAAGCCATGTAAGATCAAAATGAATGAATGATGGGTAAGGCTTATTAAAGCAATGAATTGGCTTAATACTTACACAGTTTTAAAGTTCATTGAACATATTCACTATGGGATGCTTTTCTGCTCCTTACAGTTACAAAGACTTATTCAGCTTTTGTTCTTGCTTAAACCAGTCTGTCAGCTCAAAGCAACAACTCTCTGTTGTTCGCTCACATCAACAAAGGCATTTCTGTCCAGAGAATGTCTGCCTTTTTGCAGTGCCGAAAAAATTATAGTTAATGTAAACATTATCTGCAAACTGTTTCGGTTGTATTTAGTTTACTGCTGCGACTTAATTTGTGAACACATTTACTTATTTGCAAAATAGCTTGTTTAATGAATGTACTGTTTGTACAGAGCTTGTGAGAGTACATGAACAGCCAATACCATACGGAAAACATGCTTTTGTATCTGTTGTACAAATTCCTGAGGTGTATACAGGCCTGTGCAGATATGATACTAGAATGTGTAAATCCTGACAGACAGTGACGCTTGGTGTTGGTTGAAACCAACAATATTTTAGTTGTCAGTACAGTTCTAGATACTTTGACCTCATCCTTTGAGAAAATTTAATCGTGTCACATCTTGGCATGGAACAACACACTGAGATTGGGATTAACGTTGGTATATATGAATTAAAATCCTTTATTTCTAATCCAGAACTTGTGCGATTCTGTTCAAAATGACCCTTTAAATGGGTACCAGCCAATTTTATACTGTTATCTAGCATCCATCCATTATCTTTTACCTAATCCCATACTAGGATCACAGTTGGTTCACCATGCCCACCCAGCAGAAAATGTTTGGGTCGTTGGGCAGATACACCCAGGACAGGGCGCCAATCACTGGGCACACATTGACTCACTCATTCACACACACACACACACACACACACCCACAAACACTACATAGAGGTAATTTAGAGCAGCTTATTTACTCTTGAAACGTTTGGAGGAAATGATAGAACCCATGCAGACATGGGGAAAACATGGAAACTCACCCAGATTGGGATTTGAACCTGGATCCCCAGTGCTGAGAGGTGAACATGCAAAACGTAAACCCACTGTTATTTAAAACATTTATTTATAGTTTGTTACGTGTAGATGAAACACAGCTACAGTCATTGTGCTCTCTGTGGGCCTTGTGTGAGATGTGTGCAAAAAAAACAGAAAAGAATCTGTTTATCATTTGAATATTTGCTTAAGAACCAACACAATGTGATTAACAGGTTCGACACTGTACATTTAAAAAACCTGCTGATGATCAGAAGTCACTGTGCATGTTAGGAATTTTTAGGAATCCCACCCCAATTCAACAAATTCAACAAGTTACAACCAACAGAATTCATTCTTTGTGAATTTAACGTGAATAAAGAGCATCAAACCAGCATAACCAGTTTCATGCACCCAAAAAATAAACAGTTACCATCCAAACTGCAATAACTCCGGCTCCTTCTTCTTCACTATTTAGAACAAATATAAGGGCTTAAAAATTATATTTATTTTTTGACTAAAGTTATGGTTATATAGATTAGGAAATAAATAGCTCTTGATTCCAAAAATAAAAAAATATTGGATAGAAAAGAATAAGTGAAGTAGCGTTACCTGTTTAAATTAACGATCAACTGCTGTCCGATAACATACAGAGTTCTGTTGGTGACTCCGATGTCGAGTCGAATTGTTCGCGGATGGTTCATGGCAATTCTTTATGTTTAAAACTAGAACCTGTAGCTGTGTCTTTTAAACAACCTGCTCTTCAGTAACGCTGTGTTTATGATTGGCTGTTATGGCGAGAGTACTGAAGACACACGATACCGTATACACACTACTCGCGTCCTAAAGCCACCATGAGTTCTGCCCTTAGTATTTTAAGTGCGCTTGCTTTTAAGTAAACATCGGTTGTGACGTCACTGTTGCCAACTGAGCAACTTTTCCGCTATGGTTAGTTGCTTTCAGACCCTCTAGAGAGTTTTACTTAAAGCGACTAGCAATAAATCTTGCGACATTTTCTGGTGTTAATGGAGACTTTTGGACTGTAGCAGTTTCACCCACATAAATGTCTTTTGATGAAATATTAAACAACAAGACAAAATGTATTTTTGTAATTAGCTGTACGCGGCTATGCATTGCTGTTGCGGATTAAATGGAAATAAATAAAATGTTTTAGGTTTCTAGCTGCACATTTTACATAATTTATTGTTGATCACAAAATATAATTTTAATAAATATTACTTATCTGTGCATTAAATATGATAAGATCAGGAAACAATACTGAATATGGGGTCTGACTGATAAATCGGCATGGAGATGAAATAGCTTTATGATAGGAAATAGACTAGGTGCTGAATTTTATACACTGCTCATAAAACATAAAGGGAACACTAAAATAGCACATCCTAGATCTCAATGAGTCAAATATTTGTGTTGAAAATCTTTTTTAGTAGACTGCGTTGAGAACAAAATAACAACAATGATCAACATGTAAATCTAAATGATTCTCCCATGGCGGTCTGGATGTGAAATCATACTCAAAATTAAATGACAGGCTGATCCAACTTCAGTGGAAATTCCTCAAGACAAGTTCAAATGAGGCTCAGTAGTGTGTGTGCGTGTCCTCCACGTGCCTGTATGACCGCCCTGTTCCCGATGAGACGGCAGATGTTCTCCTACAGCCCCCTCCATGATTCCTCCGGGTTCTCCGGTTTCCTTCCACAGTCCAAAAACATGGATTGAAGGTAAATTGAATGCTCTAAATTGCCCCGTATAGTGTGAGTGAGTGTGCTCAGCAGTGAGAGATTGGCGCCCGAGACGTAAACTGTATTATGTCATATATACAGAACACGTTTACATTATTGTTGTGCTGGCGTCAGTAGTGCAACAGTGCCATGTATTATACTGTATATAGTCTAAAGTATGGTATTATGTATTTAAATGTATTCAGTGTGATTATTAATACGTTGTTCTTCCTGAACCAATTGTATTAATAGAGCACTTCAAAAAAGCATTAAGTGTTGTACACTGTTCCTGATCAAAGAAAACAGCTAAACAAACTAAAAGTAAAATGGTGTTGATTTACAGTCAGAGAATAAGAGGTGGTGTTTGGGGTCAGTTTTAGAAGTGGACAGTGAGGAGACCTGTGTAATAAATCAGGGGGAAAGTTCTTCCTGTGACTGTTGTTTTGGTTTTATTTGTCAGTGCGATATTTGGACTCGTTTTCTTTGTTGTTTTTCTTCCGACAGAACGAAACTCGTCGTGTCTCTGAAATATGACGACAGCAGTCGGGAGGGATGTAACAGGATAGCAGCCGACAGAACGCGGAGCAGTGTCCACAGAGCAGAGCAGACAGAAGTCGCTGCGGGAAGCAGAGCTCCGACCCGCCGCCGCCGCAGACACCCAGCCACCGCCGCCGCTCTGTGTAGATGTACAGCAGCCAAAAGTTCCGAGCCACACCGAACGTTTAACTCTGCTCTCCCCAACACAGAAACATGTCGTCTCCAAGTCCGGGAAAGAGACGGATGGACACCGACGTGGTCAAACTGTATCCTTTAAGGCGTAAACAAAGAGACGGAGCTCGGTCCAAACGCGGTCCATCAGCAGAACCGGGCCGGAGCTGTGCACCCGCGGCTCCTGCATCAGCCCAGCCGGCTGACACCACCGACCGATTCGGTTTAACTACACCCCGAACACCGCGTTCCAGCGGCGGCTGGAGATAACCGTGTGTCCGGTTCCGTCGGGTTCGGCTCGCGGGCTGCTGCGGCACTGTAATCCGATTAGCGGCCGTGTTGTGCTGACACGCCGCCGACCCGAGCACAACTGCCCGGCGACGGAGAGCCTTGTGCCCCGGCTGTCTGAGCGTTTCCGTGCTATGCTAACTACCTGAGGCAGCTGTTAGCCTTTAGCTCGCGCCCCACTCTCCGCAGGCGCTTTGCGTTTTAAACAAAACGGCGTGAAAAACAAAGTGTTGAATTCGATTAAAAAGCCTCGACGGTGGTGTTTCTGACTGACTTTCCCCCGGACGAAGCCCCGCGTCTGTGTGTCGTCAGACAGGACAGGCCGGGATGCTAAGGCAACAGCTGAGCGGAGGAGGCCGCGCTGTTGTTTTCAAAACCAAAACAACTTTTTCACCAAACAATCCTCCAGATTGAGGCCGAGCACAACTCCGTTCCGCTGCTGCTGGACGACTCTGTGCGTTTGTGTGTTCATGGGAAGGGCACGGGGAGCTAAAACAACATGATAAACAACATGATAAACAACATGTACAGTGAACGTTTCAGCAGCACGGAATATTAGAAACCTCATACACAGGCTGCTCTTCTGAAGCGACTGGTCCGTTTAAAAACAAAAACAGAAACATGTACCTAAATTACTCCATTTTTACAGAACCGAAAGTCCATGTTTATTTAATAAAAGACACGTTTTGGACGAATGACGCGTATTGGTATGTAGACATATACAGATGTCTTGACAATTCCACCGTATCTGTAGGACATACAGGGAAATCAAAATATCATTTCTCTCTCTCCATGGGCAGAGGGTGAGGGGCCGCGTCCACAACTTGTAGTAAGGGGGGGGGGGGGAAGCAGGACAAGGTCTCGCCTTGTGTGTTGTCACATCAGAAAAACACTTTTTCTCGGTGAATGTGGGATCAGGGCGGCACGGTGGCTTAGTGGTCACACGTTCGCCTTTCAGCGCTGGGGATATGGGTTGGAATTTCAGTCTTGTTGGACTTTCCATGTTCTCCCCGTTTCCACATGGGTTTCCTCTCCAGGTTCCTGCAAAACCATGGATTCAACTTAAATGGAAGGCTCTAAATTGCCCCTGTAGTTTGGGTCTGTGTTTGTCCAGCGATAGATTGGCGCCCTGTCCTAAGTGTATCTGCCCATCGCCTGAAACGTTTTCCTTTGGTTGGACATGGGGAATCCCTTGTGACCCAAGTAGAGGATTAAGTGAAAGATAATGAATGAACATGGGATTAAGATTTAACACTTTTAAGATGTTTGGAAGGGTCGTTTCCAAGTCCGAGCCTTTGATCTGTCAGTTCCTGAACAGATTTCTGAACACAAACCCTTATTTCTTGTACGAAAACCGCTGGGATGGTAAATCGGGGAACTGATAAATATTAATGTTCATGGTGTGACATCCTGTCACCAGAGTGACACTCATACGTCCTCATACTTTTGGTCAGACACAGTGTTTGTACAGGCTAATGTTTGTTCGTTATGTGTTGAAGGTAAAACTGATACTATACTGATCAAAAGTCCAGGATAATGTTCGATCGATCAGATTCATTATTCTGTAAAATGTGAGCAACATAGTTTAAATAAATTGTGTTTTTTCCGGAGATTCAGAGGATGCTGATCAGTTCAGATATGAACATGTTAAATCAAATGGCCCAGTTAAAATGTTGTACTGGGATGTTGTGGATTCTACTGGGATCCAGCGCTGACGTCATAATGAATCAGTAAAATGGGTTTAAAACGTGTGTACACCGGTAAACACCCAAAGCGAGTCTGACTGAGCTGTTCATTAGAGTTGCATCATTTAATTAAACTGACATCATGATTACTGTGATTCATGTAGCGCCGTTTAAAGCCCCTCCCCCAGGTCACTGTCACTTCACTAATGTGACTTACTTCCCTCTGCTGTATGATGATGATGATGATGATGATCGTTTACTGAACTCAAACCATCTGTTTTCTGTTTATTGGGATTCATTTAATGATGTACTGCAGGATTTACTGACTGAATGTGAAATGATTGGACCTTAATCTTTTGTCTGTTCAGCATTGAGAGTAAGCATGAAGTCACGATTCTGAGTGGACTTAATGAATTCGTAGTGAAGTTTTATGGACCACAAGGAAGTAAGTTTTTATTTCCCCCTTTTTTCCTAAAGAACTCAAAAAGAACCAGGTCTGTGTGTTCTGTTCTACTTTAGTCATTTAGCAAACGCTTTCACAGAACATTTCCTCAGTGTTTTGTTTGTCTTTACACATCGAACGACCTGCAACCTTCACAAGTGTTCCTGTCACAAAGGGGACGGGGACAAGTGCCAGTCAGCGGGACCAGGTTGAACAGGTTGAATGATGGTGTAACTTATTCAACACCAAAAATATGTGGACATCACCTATATTATTTAATGGAAATCTATTGCTGCCTGATACAAAGGTAACGTTTAATCAGGACATGTGATTAATCAGAGGGACCTCCTAAACATCCTGAGAGTCTCTGTATGAACTGTTCTTAGGTCCTCGGTTACCTGGTTTTATTTGAATTCGTAACATTCCAAACTGATCCGGTTTGGTTCTGACAGAGTAGATCTTTTATTTAAAATCAAAGGGAATCAAAAGTATCAGCAGAGACCGAGAGAATGGGGCAGAGAGTCAAAACAGACGGACCAAACGAGAGGTCACCAACATTACAGCATGTGAATCTAAATCAAATGCCTTTTGTTTTTAAACATGCAGAAAAAAGGATGTTTAATCTGTTTTACTTTACAGTAAATTGGTACTGGGTTCAGGGCAAAAAAGGTCCTCTCAGCGTGGAGTTTGCATGTTCTCCACGTGTCTGCGGGTTTCCGCAAAAATATTCTAAATCAATCTCAATCACGTTCAGACTCACAGTAACCGATTACTGTGTGAATCCAGTTTTACGGAGGATCTAGTGTTTATGTCATTTTAACGTGTCGTTGACGTTGTCTGAGTGTTCTGTTAACGTTAATTTTATTGTGCTTTTTTTTCTGCCTGATTGCAGCACCGTATGAAGGGGGTGTGTGGAAGGTGCGGGTAGATCTTCCAGATAAATACCCCTTCAAATCACCTTCTATAGGTACTGAGTCACAGCATGTACACACACACACACATCAGTAAATAACACAGTGCTGCTTCTGGGAGACACTTTAACTTCATGTCCATCTTCTGTTTGCAGGGTTCATGAATAAAATCTTTCATCCAAACATCGATGAAGCGTAAGTCAGCCTGTTTATTTTTAAATTCTTAGCTTTTCTTAACTTAATTATTCTCCCAAAAGTTTACTGTAGCTGTGCGTTGGTCGGATTTATGCTCACGCTGTGTGTGATTCTGGAGTGTGTTGTGTTGATTGCAGGTCCGGGACGGTGTGTTTAGATGTGATTAATCAGACATGGACGGCTCTTTATGGTACGTTACGTTCGAACACTCTGACCGTACTCTGTTCATTAATAACGGCTTTGTCATGGGTACAGTGGAACACACCCACCAGCACCCCGTTACTCCGGTCTGATCGGGGGCACGTGTTTGACAGGTGGGATACGGGATTCAGGAGGCGTCTCTGATGCATCAACAACAGGGGGGTGTAACTGGGTGGGGCGTAGGAGGTGAGACTAATTGTCAGACAATAATACAGCAATAACACAACCTCGAGTGCATTATTGCTTTTATACAGTTGCCAACACACTAGAATTTGTGCGACAGAATTCAGTTCGTTTTATAAAATGAACCCTGAAGCAAATAAAAAAGTAAAAAAAAACTTCAGAAAACTGTTTATTGTATATCACGCATTTATACCAACGTGAAGCGCTCAGAGGTGTGGCTTATTATGAATAATGTCATGGCTAGACAAGCGCACAGCCAATCAGATTTAAGGAGCGGACTGCCTATTTTCTAATAATGAATAAAGTGACCTTATGATGTAACAACACAAACGTTCTCTTCATCATGTAATGAAGATCAGTTTAAACAATAAACCAATTACAAAGGGCATCATTCACAAATCCACTTTAATAGTTAAAAAATGATAAAGTGTAAATAAATGTTCTGTGTTTAAAGGCTGAGCTGTAACTGATTGAAAATGGTCCTTTTTTAGTTTTAAACATCATGCTTTCTGTTAGAAGGTCAATAAACTTCAGCTGTAATTAAACAGGACTATATAATGGGCAGTTCTAGTTTTTATATCTGATTGCCTGATCCGTTTGTCCGGCTGTGACATTATTGACAATAACACCAATGTTGTTTATAAACTGTGTTCTGTAAGTGTTCATATTAAAACCTTAACTAGAGCAGATCATTAACAAATTTGCTTTAAATAAACGCATTTATGAATTAAATCTTGTTTAATTTCAGTGTATTTATAAGTGATTTATAAAAGTAATAAGACACTCGCGGTTGTGTATCATTGTGAATAAGTCACAGGAAAGGGGTGCAACCAGTACATGCTTCACGTTGGGACTAATAACACTTATTTTCTGTGATTTGTTCACAATTATAAAATGGGTTGGTCCGGTCGTAGCCACTTCATCACTGACAATAACCCACACCTCTGCCCGCTTCACATTTGTGTCAATGTGCGATATAAAATAAACAGTTTTTCAGTTTTTGTCATGAACGGCTTTTTGTAATTTGGCCACCAGATGGCAGTATTTGATTGGTAAAAAAAAACAAAGCTTTAACTTGCGTCAGGGTTCATTTCAGACTGGACTCTGTCGTGGAAAGCTAATTTATTAGCAATTTTTGCTTTGATTCAACGCATTTATAAATCAAAATCATTTCTTATAGTGTGTTGGTAACCGTTTTATAAAAGCAATAAGGCACTCAAGGTTCTGTATTGTGAATAAACCACGGGACGTGGTGTAAACTGTACTCCGCTTGTGCGTCGTGCTTAATACCTCATTCCCGTGTTTAGTTAACAATGATAATAATAATACATTTTATTTCATAGGTGCCTTTTTGTCACTCAAGGACACCGTAAATAGAAAACAATAAAAAAAAATAAAATATAAGAACAGTATAATTGAAAGAGTTTAAAGTGCATATTTAAAATGAGATGATGTGGTTATGTTCCTAATATCAGGTGGCAAGGAGTTCCAAAGTTAAGGAACAGAGCGACTGAAGGCTCTGCTCCCCGTAGTAGCAAGACGAGCTGAGGGAACTGTCAGATGAATGGAAGAAGATGATCTAAGGGAGCGAGAAGGAGTAGTAATAAGGAGAAGATTAGAGAGATAAGGTGGAGATAGATTATGGATTAGCCCTAAAAGTATGTAAAAGAATTTAATAATGAATACGATGCTTAATCAGAAGCCAGTGTAGCTTTTTCAGAACAGGAGTGATCTGGTGAATGGATGGGGTTCTAGTGATGATGCGAGACTGTGTACAAGGATGGCAGCAGAATGTGGAGTGAGAGAGGGACGGAGGTGATTGATATTGCATAGACCGGGAAATGTTGTTAATATGAGACTGAAATGAAAGAGTACTGTCAAGGATGACGCCCAAGCTCTTTACCTGAGGAGAGGGAGAAACGGAGCAATTCTCAACGTCAATAGTGAACGTTCCAGTTTTGGATAAAATGGATTTTGTTCCGTTGAGGAGAACCTCTCTTTCATTGCTGTTTAATTTAAGCAGGTTTGAAGAGAACAAGGATTTAATTTGTGCCAAGCAGCCAGTGAGGGAAGAAGGTGGAAAATCCAAAGAGGGTTTACTGGCAATGTAGAGCTGGGTGTCATCCGCATAACAGTGGAAATTAATGTTATATTACGAAAAATATTGCCAAGAGGAAGAAAATAAATAATAAAAAGGAGGGGCCCCAGAACAGAGCCTTGGGGCACTCCTGAAGTGACAGGATCAGGCTGAGAAGTGAAAGTTTTAAACGGAATAAACTGAGAGCGACAGGAAAGATCTGATTTAAACCAGTTCAGATGAATCTGAGTGATACCAACAGAAGAAAGTCTATTGAGAAGCGTAACATGACCGATGGTGTCAGATCAAGAAGAATAAGACCAGAAAGTAAACCAGTATCAGCTGCCAAAAGGCGGCCATTAGTTTCTGTACCATGAAGTGGATGAAAACCAGACTGGAACTGTTCATACAAGAAATTGTGAGAGAAATAAGTGTGGAGTTGAGTTGCCACCATTTTCTCTAAATCTAAACGGTCAATTAGAAATCGGACGAAAATGATAGAAATCAGAGGGATCAGCAGGAGGTTTTTTTTAAGGATTGGGGTTATTTCCGCAGTTCAGAGTGACGCCGGGAGAGTTCCAGTAGAGAGAGAGGGGTGAATAATGGTGGAAATGAGAGACGGGAGGTTTTAACCAAAACTGTAGGAAGAGGGTCAAGATGACGAGGGGATAAATTGGATTTACGAATGATGTTTGGAATTTTGTGCAATAACACACACCCTCTTGTACCTTATTGCTTTAAAATGCCGTACCCTCTCAGACCAAATCCTAAAACCTAAAGTGCATTTGATCCCAGAAACAGATGAGACATGAAGTTTAATTGGTTTCAGTACATTGGTTTGATGAACTCTTATTTTGAAGCCTGGTGTCTCTGCTTTATGAAGGTCATTCAGAGTGAATAGTTCATTATAGTGCAGTGTGTAGAGTTTTAGTTTGAGGAACTAAACCAGTGATCTCTAGACTGAACAAAACGCCTCGTAATTACAATATGAGAGAACAGGAAGCATTTAGAGACGAGATTTGGGTTTAAATGGTTAGCTGTGTTTTTGTTCAGTACAGGAACAGGATGATTGTGATTCGTTGTATGTTTCTGATTTCAGATCTCACCAATATCTTCGAGTCCTTTCTGCCACAGCTTCTTGCGTACCCCAACCCCATCGACCCGCTGAACGGCGATGCCGCGGCCATGTACCTGCACAGGCCAGAGGAGTACAAACAAAAAATCAAAGGTGAGTCAGATAAACGTCATCTACACGACATCCGCAACAATAACCACCAAAGGATAGAGCCGTCTCAAACGAATGATGTCATGGAGTGGGCGGAGCATCCACCGAGAGGCAGGGCTTCTGTATATGTTTAAGCACGTATGCGTGTTGCGCAGATGGACTTTACGACTCTGTGTTTCCCGCAGAATATATTCAGAAATATGCAACAGAAGAAGCTCTGAAGGAGCAGGAGGAGGCCGCGGGCGACTCTTCATCAGAAAGCTCCATGTCTGATTTCTCAGAAGACGAGGCGCAGGATATGGAGTTGTAGTGAAGCACAAATACACCTCTTTATTGCAGAGACTATATAATTTCCTAACCATCAGAAGCCAACTATGATACTCATTTAAATACCTTATTATTATTATTATTATAATTATTATTAACCTGAATTTTTATGGCTCTAACTTTGTTGATAAAGGCATCGCCCTCATTAGGCCCCGCCCTCTCTGCCCATTTTAACCATCCTCAGTCGGCTTCTCGTGACGACCCCACCACCCCCCACCCCGCATTCCTGTCGGTGCAGCTAGAGTAGGTGTGATCAAAAGCCTGTATATAAACTCTGCTTCAGGCTCCTACGCTGTAGAAGCTCCGCAGTCAGAGCCACATTTCCACTGTTCCTCGTTTCCCTCTTCGGTTTTTAATGTCACTCATTCTGCAGAATAATCTGGTTTTAAAGCGACACGTTCTGTTTGCGAGTGTGTGACACAGTTAACTTCTTATTGGAGAATGAAGACATTCCAAAATCACCCTCCGATGTCCCAGCATCCCTAAACCACCCAGGCCAAGGAAGCGATTGGCTCACGGCACCGCCGGCTCCGCCACGCTCTTCTCCTGCACTGAACCCGCCGAGTGAACAGATCTGACTCGCCTCGCTCGTCCTGAGTTCGGATCAGAGGCTTTTTTTAAAACGGACTGTTCTTGGTGAAGAGATGCATTTGTGCATCCTATCCCGTCCCGTATGAAAAGGCCTCGACGCGAGCCGCTGTCCTCAGGGCAGTGAACCTGAACGCAGTGTGTTCTGAGTTCAGGACTGATTTCTGATCGTTCACAGATGAGGGAGAACATTATGACCAGCACCTCCCGGTGGGCCTCGGGGTGCCGTGTGGATCTTTATTACAGAACAAGCCTCTCGATGGCGAGCGTCACCGCGGTTCCATCAGGGAGCAGAACATTCAGAGCGTGATGCTCAGCGGGACCTGACTGTGGTCCCCTCGCTCTGCGGTCCAATCACGGTCACGCTCTCCCTCGAGGGGCTCGGCGCTTTAGGAATCGGAAACAGAACCTGTGATCAAATACAAGGGGTCATTTAGAAATATATTTATTTAAACAATATTTACAATTTTCTTTATTCCATGATAAAATAGTTCATTAATCGTTAGCGTTGTTGCTAGGCTACGTGGGGATGAGTGGCCATTCAGCTCCACCTTAAAAATCCACCAGTTTCTTTTGTTTGAAGTTGGATGAAACTGAAGAATCATCAGGTTCCGCTGTGTTCTAGTGACTTTTTACAAATAAACAGTGCAAAAGATTCACTCGTGTTCAGAAATGAATCTTTCATTTTTATCTTAATCGAATCTTTTTAGTGATTCGGTGGATCACTGAGACCACAGAGTCACTCACACTTTGGAAAGTGACTCTTCATTTAAAACAAACTTTCTGTTAATATTGAACACCCCTCCTTCCCCTCCCCCCAGTTTACTAAGACTCTCCTTAAAGAGTATTAATGTGGAGGTTGGGTGCCCTCTGTGGACAGATTTATAAATGGAATTAAAATCATACAGTGAAGCCCCATTCCAGGTTCTTTATTCTGCTGTGTGTCAGAGAGAGAGAGAAAACATTCTAGGATTTAGTGACCTCTAGTGGTGAGGTTGCAGAATTCTGAACCTAGCTATAAATGTGAACCACTGAAGACCTGCAGGCACCTCAAAAACCTGATGAACCCCATGAAGAACTGAACCGAAACTCAGTTTAGTTCGACCTCAAATCCACACCGCACCTTTGAAGATGCTCCGCGCTCAGAACGTGTGACCCGAGCGGCGCTGCTGGAACCCGACTTCCTGCTGCTTTGTGGTTGTTCACGATGTCTTTGCTCGTCTGTGATCCAGAATCAGTTTGGGTTGAACTCAAACCTTCATTTAAAACATTTGCGCCAGCAAAAACAGAAAAGCAGCCAAACCAGAAGAACCTACAAAACTGCTCTGTACGGATGTACCTGAAGAGAAATCATCACCTTGGTCCCGCCTCCATCCCGTCCCCTTTGCTTCTTCACTCTTCTGCTCTGATCAATGTTCTAACATAAGTATTGAGTTGGATCCAGATCTGTGATGGGATAGGACTCTGCAGTTGGACTCTTGAAAAGGTTCTCCATAAGTTTAAAAACATAAATCACCACTGTGTTCCTCCCTCTGACCATGTGACCCTTTTAGACCTGCAGGATTTGGATGTTCTCCTGAGCAGTGGTACATTCATAAAGACACAATACACACTGTGACCCAAAGTAAGTGGACACCTTTGCAAATCTGGTTGCTTTGTGTATTAGTTCCAGAAAAGGTTCCTGATATAAAGCTTGAACCATATCGACGGTAACCACGGCACATCAGCCGCCTGCTGTTACCGACCTGAGCTTCTGATGGAGATCCATCTTATCCCTGATGATCCCACTCGTCTGAACTGTGATGCCGGGGGGCTGTCTCAGGGTTGTGATGACCCCGTGGGAGGGTCCGCTGTGCAGTGGAGATGCTTTAACCTGTTCCTCACCAGGTTTGGTTCTCAGGATTGTAGCTGTGCTGAAGCGTAGTGTCACAAGAAGAATCTTTTTCAAACACGAGAACTTAACAATCCTTTTTTAAGGTGCTTTCCAAATTGACATGTTACTAATGAGAGGGACCTCGTATCCAAACCACACAGGATCCATCTGCTGAAGGTTCCTGACCCTCTGTGTGGGAGTTTGACTTTAATGGTGTGTGTGTGTGTGTGTGTGTGTGTGTGTGTGTGTGTGTGTGTGTGTGTGT
>JAOUQT010316113.1:0-14541 GCA_025769995.1 Xyliphius kryptos | reverse complement strand
TACCTGTTGTCTGTTCCATTCGCACAACAGCAAGTGAAACTGATTCACAATCAGTGTTGCACACTAACTGGACAGGTGGACTTGGAGTTACATTGTGTTGTTAAAGTGTTCCCACTACTTTTTTGAGCAGTGTATACCCCTACTGTTGCAATCTACACTTTTTTTAAACTATTTATTTCTGAGTCAAATTTCTGAGGAAATAATCAATCAGGCATTGTGTTATACAAAGTGCTTCACATCACAATAAAGCATTTAAGTCAATAAAATATTAACAATCCTTCCAGAGAGCTAGAAACTTAAAAATGCTTAATGTAAATATAGTTTAGTTATAAAAAAAACCATGAATAATAAAATTGAAGAATACCCATCAATCCATTATCTTCCACTGGGGTCTGCAGTTTATTCCACTTCTGTGCAGCGTGACCGCTGAATGCCGTTTAGTTGATTCTGCCATGTTTTCTGTTGTGATTTCTTGTGTGTTCCCATATATTTTAAACTCCTGAAGCAGAATCGCACACCTGCATGCTGTCATTATTTATCGCCAAGCTTTAATCTCTCCAGATATTTCTCTCACATCACTTTCTTAAAACTGCAATAGGCATGAACCTCTGCCTGACTAAGTTTGATCAGATTTAAGTGTAATTATAGCTCAGTGAGCTGGGGATCAGGATTGGAGCGCTATGCAAAATAAATATGGATTGTTTAAAAACACTCCTACACACACCACCCACTGTGATATTCTACACTGCATATGGATGAGGCATAAACTGGCTCAATGTCAACGGTGTGGGGAAAGGAAAGTTAGAGCTTAAGTTAAGTCCAAAATGGACTCATGTTGTGGAAACGTATTAGATGAAATCAAAACTGCACGGGAAAAAAAAAACCAACAGATTTATTAATCCCACTGTAAATGCCTTAATAACCTGAAGCCATGTAAAAACTAAAGCTACCAGGTTCTTCTAACAGTAAATGCAGTTTATTTTAATATACAGTAGCGGACATGTTATCCGACCCATCAAACGTAGGAAGATGTGAAGTACTTACATATTCCAAGGAATCACAATGTCATGTTTCAGCCTTGTAGTTAGTCGTGAAGTGAAAGAAATAGTGAGGAGTCAGCGAGCGAGGGCTTGGGCATATGTAGATATAGGTGTATTAAGTTAAGTATTAAGGGGAGTGAGTGGCTCAGTGGATAGGGTGTTGCACTATCAATCAGAAGGTTGGCGGATCAAATCCCAGGTCCACTGAAGTGACCAATGTGGGTCCTTGAGCAAGACTCTTAACCCTCATTGCTCCAGGGTCCTGTTTCAACCCTGTGTTCTGATCCTAACCCCCCAAGTTGGGATACTTGTAAGTTGCTTTGGATAAAAGCGTCTGCTAAATAACTGAATTGTTTAAGTTTCTGACTAGTTTTAATATTAAATCTGATCGTTTTGCGTATTAAATTGTCCAACTGTGAGCAAAATTGTGGTTTATGACCTTAACTCACACTTAAAGTCGAGATAATTAAACTAAGCAGCAGTTTGGACATATGTTAAAACCGGTTAATTGAGGAAAAACAAATTTAAAATGTATAAAGTCAGTGTGAACGGCTGCAGACAAAATGAAAGTAAGTCAAGAAATCTAAAAAGAGCCATTGAGAAGCACGAAGAACCACGTTCACGTGAAGAAGTGGGTCTCCCAGAATTCCGAATCAAAAACGCAATTAATAATCCCGGCAATGCTGATTACAGTATGGACTGCCAGTGACATTAATCACTGCTGTTTTAACACGAGAAAACATCCATCAAAAAGGAGGCGGGACAAAAAAATCAGGAGACCTATAAGTGCAGTTTATACTGAACCGAATACTTCTGCAATTACTTAAATAGCAGACTAACAGCTGCAGATAATGCAGAGGAGTCATGTTTCATAAAATATGTCATTTTTGTTATCAAAAGTGAATTAGCTAAAATGTTTAATCCCATCAGGGAGTCTGCGATCGCTAATCTCATCTTTTGTTTGATAGAACAAAGACAACGGAGGCACAAGGGCTACCGGGGCAAGAGAAATCCATCCATCTATCCATTCTCTTCCGCTTGATCCTGTACCAGGGTCGCGGTGCGGTTCCCCCATGCCCATCCAGTGGAGAAAGTCTCGGGCGCTGGGCAGGTACATCCAGGACAGGGCGCCAATCCATCGCTAGGCACGCACTGACTCACACACTCACACAATATGGAGTAATTTCGAGCATTCGGTTTACCTTAAAGTACATGTTTTTGGATTTTGGGAGGAAACCGGTGAACCCGGATGAAACCCATGTGGACACGGAAATCATGGAAATATAACGCAGATTGGGATTCGAACCGGGAATCCCCAGTGCTGAGAGGCGAACGTGCTACCACTAAGCCTTCTACTTAATTCAATACTCGGCATGGTGGATTAGTGGTTAGCACGTTCTCTAAGCCCTGGGGATTTCCGGTTTGAATCCCGATCTGGGTGTGGTCTCCCTGTGAACTGAATGCTCTAAATTGCCCCATATAGTGTGTGTGTGTGTGGCTTTGTAAGTGTGTGTGCCCAGTGATAGATAGGCACCCTGTCCTGGGTGTATCTGTCCAGCACCCGAAAGGTTCTTCCCTGGATGGGCATGGGGAACCCCACCGCGACCCTCACAGAGGAATAAGTGTAAGATCATGAATAAATGAATAATTCTATGCTATACCCCCATGTCCAAGCGAGAATGTTTTGGCCGTCAGTCCACACTTTCGCTGGGCACAGACACTATATTTAGATAGGGGCAATTTAGAGCAGCCAATTCACCTTGAATCCACGTTTTTGTACTTTGGGAGAAAAACCATGAGAACCCCAAGAAATCCCACGTGGACCACATGGAATCTCCACCAAGATTAAGATTTGAACCTGAGAACCAAGTGTGCTAACCACTACGCCACCATGCTGCACCATATTGAAAACGCTTTAGTAATCTAATAATAAACAATAAATAAAGTC
Source organism: Xyliphius kryptos (assembly GCA_025769995.1). Classification (NCBI taxonomy): domain Eukaryota; kingdom Metazoa; phylum Chordata; class Actinopteri; order Siluriformes; family Aspredinidae; genus Xyliphius; species Xyliphius kryptos. The sequence continues at coordinate 11,553 of JAOUQT010316113.1, read as the reverse complement.
TGATACTAAACTGATCCACTCCACGTCTGAAGTACAAACACTATCTAAAATGTGGGCGCCGTGTTCCGGTCCACAGCTCAAATAGACACCAATAATTGTGGCCGTCAGTTTGGAGAATCAGCAACTGTGGTTTCATTTCCCTGAGGGGCTTTTTCAGATGGGCAGCAGGAACAATCTTAATTAACCATTGTCACCACTGATTTATGGATTGATCTCACAGCGGGTGTGTAGTCCATCTGTGTACAGCTAAAAACCTCGTACCCGACTCTTCCTTCCTATCCTTCATCCAAGCATTGAACAAAAATAGCATTTCCTGGCGGGAGCTCCGTCACTCAAAGTGAATAATTTTGGCGTATTAGTTGAGAGAACGCTCCAGTGTCTGTCATTGATCTGTTGCAACCAGAATAATAAGCATGACTCAATTAGCAAGAATAACATTTTAACTCGGCACGGTAGCATACCGGTTAGCGTGTCCGCCTCTCAGTGCTGAGGATCCCGGTTCGAATCCCAATATGGGTGGAGTTTCCACGTTCCAGGGTTCTCTGGGTTCCTCCCACAGTCCAAAAACATGAATTCAAGGCGAATTGGCTGCTCTAAATCACCTCTATTTTAATAAATAGCGAGTGAGTCTGTGCCTAGTGATGGATTGGCGCCCAGTGCTCGAAATGTTCTCCCCTAATGTGGAACATATTGAAACAGCATTGGATTCTGCATAGGACTACACAGTGAACTTTGATTTCTAACGAGCCAATTATTGAATTGTAGGTGGGTATTGAAGTTTCCTTGAGGAAACCTACACATACATTACATTTAAGTTGTTTAACGGACGCTTTTATCCAAAGCGATCCAAACGGGTATCCCAACTTGGTTGGGATCACAACACAGGGTTGATACAGCACCCCGTGTGCAATGAGGGTTAAGGGTCTTACTCAAGGACCCACATTGGTAACTTCAGGTTGAACCCAAAACCTTCTGATAGTCCAACACCTCTTCCAATGTGAACAAGGAGAACATACAAATGGGACCGTGCGTGTGATTTTCCACCATAGTGCAGCACAGGAATTCCGCAAGTGTGTGATAAAGCTATGAAAGTTTAAAGTGTAACAAACATTTCAAATTAAAATATGAATTTTAATATAATGCTTTCATAATGTGGGGTTTAGGTTTAAATTAAAGACTTAAATAAATCTGCATTAGCGTTCACTCCAAAGCCTTTAATGCAGTCTGGTCTGTTAAAAAAAAAGCCACTGTGTGATTAATCTGGCTGCGAGTTGAAAGCTTTTAGCTTGATTAGAAAACAAACGGAATGCAGAGGGATTAAGGTAGTTTTTGAAGAGCAACCGTGTTCAATCACTGATCAGAAAAGACATATTATTCTCGAGTGAGCCGTAGTCCAACTGTGTGTGCATGTGATTACACTGATTAGCTTCGTACAATGCCGTTTCATCCAGCACAGCTTCATTTCCTCTTTCGTGCTGTTACCACAACAAGTTTCTGCAGCGCTTTGACTAACGGATCATTGACAGATCCCGCGTTTGGTTTCTCACCGAGTAACAATACGAGTAGTTCCAGTTCAAGTCATTTATTTATACAGCGCTTTCTACAACAGCGTCACAAAGCAGCTTTACAGAGTCCAAAGCCTAAACCCCTAAAGAGCAAGCCGAAGCGACAGCGGCAAGAAAAAACTCCCCGTAATGATGTTATTTTAGGAAGAAACCTTGGGAGGACCAAGGCTCAGTGGGGGACTCGTCCTCCTTGAGCGGCCAGGCAGTTCCATACAGTACAACAACCCCACACTCACAAACAGCCAATCACATGGCTGCAGTGGACCGCCCACTGTCTGTTGCCGTTTAAATAGCAACCATGCTCGCGAGTATATCCACCCCAAAGGGCGAATGTTTTGCATGCTCTTACTTTAATTTAATAATCATGAATGTTTAACATTTTACATATGACCTTCAGCTGCACGGTTCTCACATCACTTACATTAATTGTGAGTTTGTGGTCGAGCAGGGCGGCACGGTAGCTTAATAGTTAGCACGTTTGCCTCACAGCGCTGGGGATTCCCGGTTCGAATCCCGATCTGAGTGGCGTTTCTATGTCCTCCCCGTGTCTGTGTGGGTTTTCTCCGGGTTCACCGGTTTCCTCCCACAGTCCAGAAACATGGATTTCAGGTAAATTGAATGCTCTGAATTGCCCCGTATAGTTTAAGTGAGTGAGTTTGTGCCAAGAGATGGATTGGCGCCCTGTCCTGGGTGTCGGCCCAGCGCCCGAGACGTTCTCCCTCGGATGGGCGACCCTACTGGAGGAATGGATGATGGATGGATGGATGGATGTGGTTAAGGAACCAGCCTTGTGACCTGAAGGGTGCCGTTTCTATTCCCGGTCTCACCGAGTACTATGGCAGAAATACCCTTGGGCAAGGCATGTAGCCCCAATTGCTCCCTGGGTGCGCTGTACATTTTACATTCAGTTATTTAGCAGACGCTTTTATCCAAAGCGACTCACAAGTATCCCAACACAGGGTTGATACAGCGCCCCCTGGAGCAATGAGGGTTAAGAGTCTTGCTCAAGGACCCACATTGGTAACTTTAGTGGACTTGGGATTTAAACCCACAACCCTTAGATTGATAGTCCAACGCCCTGACCATTGAGCCACCACACCCTCCTTATAACTTTACCTAACATCACATCCATCCATTATCTTCCACTTACTTCTATACTGGGGTCATTGGGAGGTTCCCCATGGGAAACATTTCGGATGCTGGGCAGATACGCCTAGGACGGGTCGCTATTCCATCTCTGGGCCCACACACACTCACTCACACATACAACTCTGAGCATTGAGAGGCGAACATGCTATGCACCATGCCACCCTGAAAGGTTTATCTCAATGTAAAAAAAAAAAAAATAAGTGGGGAACAAAAGATTATGTGAAAAGGCTGGAAAAAAACCCCCAAGAGGGTAAACATTACATAAAAATTACATAAAACCTAAAGAATAACGTTTCTTGGCGAACTCTAGCAGCACGGTCTGATAAACTTTTCAAAGTGACATTTCAGTCGCTGTGTATTTGCTTTAACTTCAGTAATTCTTTTTTTTGCACCGATCATTTGTTTTACGTGACGTGAAAACCACCAAGTTCCCTTTTCCTGTCTGAAGTTCTTGGGCTTGATGCATGAGGTAGAAGTACCATTTGGAGATCCTGGTGCGTTTAGCTCGCCGTATTTCATCATTGCGATCACTGTGACTCACATGACATTTGCATTTCAGGTCACTGGCTGCAATTTGCGTGATGAACAAACCCTGCCGTGCTCATGACTAATGGGACTTTTTGATTGAAGATTATTTAAGGGTTTGTGAGCGAGCGCAGTGAGATTATTACTTTGTGCCGAGTAAGTGGAATTCAGTCACTTGTGTTGTTTCCTTGATATTTAATGTATTTATTTGTTTAGGTCCGAATCGGAAAGGAATAATAAAATTGCATGGTTATGGTCTGTAGTTCATACAAATGCTTTCCACAGAGCTGTCCGCAGTAGATTTCAGTGTCACCTGCAGATGAATAGGAGTCAGAATGAATCGGTCTTTTTTTAAAACTGAACAGTGATCGTGGACGGGACGGGAATGGAAAGAAGGGGGTAAATTATTTAACTTTTGTGGGATGAAATCAAGTGGAACGTCAGGGAGAAGACTGGATGCTTTTTGTAGAAGGTACAGGTCCACATTTGTCCTTTTAAAAACCTTTCAGAGTTTTGAACTACAAAGAAAGGCAGAGTGCATAGAGTGTAATTCTAGTGTGCATAACACTCACAAACCCCCTGTTTATTTGCTTTGTGGGGACTTTTACAAACGCGTACATCTTTACTGTCGTCACGTACACAAATTTGAATCATAACAATATCAACATACAACATACATTTGAATGAATTACATTGTTGGGGCAGGTGGTTGTTGTTTGTGCGTGTATACAAATCCACATTGTTGCTTTGATTGGAACATTTTACCTGCCTACTCTTTAGGACCCTGGTTGTACGCCATACAACCACCAAGAAGCGGCTTAAGGGGATTTATAAAACGTATAGTTCTGGTTCTAAAATCTGAATGGCTGAGCCGTTTTTCCAGCCGTGACGATGTTGACAATAACACACACATCTGAGCGCTTCACATTCAAATCAATCTGCGATATACCTAATTTTCCCAATGTTTTTTATAAACTGCGTTCTGCAATTTGGCCACTAGATGGTAGTATTTGACTGTTCGGGAAACTGGAAAACTGTTACTCAGCGATCGGGTTTACTTTAAAAACCGTACGAGAAAAAGCCCTCTATTGTTATTCCTCATAGTTTTATTATTATTATTATTATTATTATTATCATTATTATTAGAGGGCTTTGAAAAAGCCCTCTATTGCTATTCCTTATAGTATTATTATTAGAGGGCTTTGAAAAAGCCCTCTATTGTTGTTCTCGATATTCTTCTTCTTATTATTATTATTATTTTTAAGCACTTTTCTGCGATTAATGCAGCCCTAACCGCTTGATGTAGAGACTCGCCTCGAACACTGTTGCGTAACATTTATAGAATTGAATAAAATTGAGTTTGAAATCGCCCAAATCAAATATGGCCGCCTACTCTCGACCACTCTCTCACTAACAAAACATTTTATGTCCAATCTACACAAACCAGATCTCAAAATAAGCAGTGAGCATTGTACTATAAGACAGTGTTTTTTGAGTTATGACCGTTTGAAGTCACTTTCTCACTTTATGACGTCACACTGCAGTACCGATTACAACCGCTTGGAGGGGGAAGTGAGCTGTTTTTAGGCAGTTTTACTTTTTTGGCCATAACTTTGTAACCGTTACAGCTATGAACACAGTTCAAAGTGTGCCACAATCTTCATTGGCTGAGCATTCAAAGCCCTCTCTGTAGTTCTACAGAAATACAGCTCTAGTCATAGTATGTTCGCCACCGTTTTATAAAAGCAATAAGGCACTCAAGGTTGTGTGTTATTGTGAATAAATCATGGGAAGAGGTGTAACTGTACCCGGCTATGCGTCGTGCCCAACGAACACCTCTTTTCAGTGATTTATTCACAATAAGGCTAATTATTTTATGAGTTTAGTGATCTCTAGCGAGCCTTCAACCACACACCCTTGATTTAGGGCGTACGTCTTTGCTAACGTAACGACTTGACTCACGGGTGTGTTTTTTGAATCTCACATGGTGAACCAATCAGCATGTCACTTGCTGTTGTTTACGAGCGTGTTGGGCTCTGATGTTGGCATATTTCTATTTTATTGGCGCAGTGTGACCATTCATTCATTATCTTCCGCTTTATCCTCGACTGGGGTCACAGAGGGGTTCCCCATGCCCATCCAGGGGAGAACATTTCGGGCGCTGGGCAAACACGCCCAGGACAGGGTGGCAATCCATCACTGGATACGGACTCACACACATGCACACGGACTATATGGAGCAATTAAGAGCAGTAAATTTACCCCAAATCCATGTTTTTGGACTGTGACACGGGGAGGACAAGGAAACTCCATACAGATTGCGATAAGAACCGGGAATCCCCAGCGCTCAGAGGCGAACATGCTAACCACAAAGCCACCGAGCTCATAAATTAAAGTCGATACCATTGGCAGGAAACGGCATCACAAGCCGCACCGGGCGTTTAGTGTTCTATATATTTGTATAAACACACTAGTATTGTTTTCTATCGAAGTGATGCTTTCAGTGCCATCTTTTGTTTTGCTGTTGGGTTTTAGGGTGAAGGAGTCAGTCACTGCCAGTAGCGGTTTATATTTTGGATCTAGTGACATGAAACCTTGACTGTCTTCATGATGTCATCCTCATTGTGAATCACTGCTTCTGTTTCCCTGTCAATGTATTTTTCAAAGATAAGTGCAAATCCGATTTAGTACAATCTTCAAACATAAAACAGCCTAAATATATTTGAAGAGAACTTGTGCATCAATGTATTGGAAAAAAAAAAATCCATGTAGTGCTTTTATTCTCTTCCTGCCCAGGAAGCCTGAAGGACGTGTGCTGTTTGTCCGAGCCTTTGTGCTTTTTAATGCAACATTAATGCTCTGCCACGTCCACTTGCTGAGTCGCTGTGCGTCATGCGTCGATGTTATAAAACAATTATGCAGGATGCTTTTTTGATATTTTTTTTTTCCCCTGTTGTAAAAATATAACATTTAAATGTCATGGTGGCCTCTATCAGAACTGACCGTGTAGGATCCAGTGGACGGTATGATTTTTACACCCACTGCTTCGCTCGCTCAGTGCCGCTTATTTATTTCGGAGGTCACAGCCTCACCGTCGTTTGTTTCTTCCATCATTTAGTTCATACTGACCCTAATTCTTTCCCGGAGAACTATTGCTTCTGAAATACTGTCAAGTCCATCATGCAACCAGCAAATAAGGAAGGACACATAGGGACATGGGCGCGCACACAAAGACTACTTTGACATCTTTCCGAGTGCTGATGGTGCACATCTTTTCCTGAGAACCCTTTGCTTTGACCGAACCACCAATTTTGTACCACTTTCATGTCGGGAGTGCATGTTTGAGTCAACTTTAAGAGTATTGCTTGTATGTATGCTGTACTATTCATTATCATGGGATACCGTGCACTCTATTTCACGCTACCTTATAGCTTTAAGTTTGTAGCCACATTGTGCAGTAACGCTTCGAAAACACTGTCTTTTTTGCAAAGTCACCAAGATTTCCTTGGCACACTGTTCTGAAAGACTTTTCATTCTCACAATTAGCTTTATTTTTCAAATGGCAGCGTAACTGAATATAAGCCACTCAGGCGTGAACAACTTTAAAGACACAATTCCTTCATATGTGGAGAGTCTGAGAACATTGAACAACTGTATAGAATATCTTACATTTACGAAATTCGAATTTACAGCTAAGCAGCTCCTCGGTCACGTTCATGTTATTGTAGTTGTGCAAGGTCAGATGCACGCTGCAGAAAAATGGAATCTTAAAATGTCAGAAAACCTTAAAGTGGAACAAAAACGTGTTTTTGACTTGAATAGATTTCAAAGAAAGATTATTAATGTGGTTTTTAGAAACTTTTTCTCATTACAAGAACTCTCAGCAAGATCATTTGACTTTATTGATGTAATTTTGTTCAAATTTTGTGTTCATTTTTTCCGTACCTTTTTCCGTAAATTTTTTGCAGTGCATTTGTGTTTTATCGCAGGCTAATGATACTCAAAAGCTACTCCCCTGCCTCTGAATATCTGACATATTTCTTTAATGTTCAGAGGCACAGAGGCGGACAGTATTAGAATGGTGCTGCCATCATGTGGTAAAATGCAGAATTCGATTTCATTGTTTTTTAGGATTTATTTATTCTGACGAGCCGCAAACACTGTTAAATAACACCGAGGTCGCCGGCCGTTTGGGATCGAACCGCAGGATGGTCCACGGGATGCTGATTGGTGGATTATTCCATTATTTATCTGTTTTTAAAAAATCCCAGCAGCACTGCTTGGTCCGGCACGACAGACCCTAACACACCACCGTCAGCATGTCATTGTCACTGCACTGCAATGCTGAGATCCATCCACCACCCAAATATACATTCGAAATATTTGAGAACAGAGTAAAAGGGACTAAGACAAGTGTGCAGAAAAACAAATGGAGTACAATATGTAATTCTATATAAGTGCATCTATATGGTAAGCAAAACTGCTAAAAGGGCATGTTATATGTATAGGCGATATTACATGTTTTATTTCATCTACAAATCTAGATCACAATATAGGGGGTGTGGTAGCTTAGAGGTTAGGGTGTTGGACTAGCAATCTAAGGGTTGTGGGTTCAAATCCCAGGTCCACCGAAGTTACCAATGTGGGTCCTTGAGCAAGACTCTTAACCCTCATTGCTCCAGGGTCCTGCATCAACCCTGTGTTCTGACCCCAACCATCAAGTGGGATACTTGTAAGTCGCCTTGGATAAAAGCGTCTGCTAAATGACCAAATGTAAATGTATAGTAATAGTAATAAGTCAACAAAAGAGGAAATGTTTTAGCTTTAGTGGTATGTTGTCCTCGCATTAAGGCCTCTGCTGTATGTATAGATGCTCTGTAGTCTTTATTTTGTCGAATGCTTTGAACAGTAATTGAAAACTCTCTTACAAAGAACCGACTTGTTGGCTCAAGTCAGTGCAGTGCATTTGTAATTGTATCTCATTTCGTCTCATTCTTATCTTCCACTGAATACTCTACTTGGGTCATGGGGGGCTTCCATGCCCATCCAGGGGAGGATATTTTGGGCACTGGGCAGATGCACCCAGAATAGGGCGATAAATTGATCACTAAGCGCACACGCAAGCAAATGGACACCCACACACACTATAGGGCAGCCAATTCACCAGGAATGAATGTTTTTCGACTGGGATTAGAACCTGGATCCCCAGGGCTAAGAGGTGAACATGCTAACCATTAAGATACCATGATGCTTAGTAATATGAATGGAAGGAAAATTTCACTCAGCTATCTAGCTAAACATCAGTGGTCTCCGTCGTGCGTACCCCACGGTAGGACAACTTGGTCCTACCTGCATCAGGAAGGTGTTTGTTTCTATCGGTCACATATTTCTGGAAAAATGTTGTTGACGAAACTCTTGCTTTTCGAACTTCGCAGCATGGCTGTGACCTTCGTTTGCCACATTGTTATACCTTCGGTGACACGCTGCCCGTTGTTTCTAGTCACAGAAGCATAATTATACACTCTCCTCAACAGTACACTGACTACGTGAATACTTCCGGGCTTCACGGTGGCGAGGCAGAAATCGGACCGGCCATAGGACTGGGGACGGGCTCAATTATGCTGCCTTGGGTCTTTGCGGGTCGTCTAGTTATCTTTAATCTTGCTGGACCACAAGCTAGAAGCTTATTAAACGCTTTAGTTTGGAAGGGAACTTTGTTCAGGAGTTTTGGTTCTTCTCCAGAGTGCACGGTCATCAAACTAGAGAAAGGAAAACTCATTTTAGACGTATTTCCTTTTATAGATGGAAAGAAAAGATGATTTTATTCCTGGCTTCAGTATAATTTTATTAAGTCTCAGCTGTAATATGCGTCTCCTTACTGAGTCTACAATGAAGTGGAATGAGAAAGAGAGAGAGAGAGAGAAAGGGAGACCTCAAAATAAAGAAGATAATAAGAAGTTGAAGTTTGTGGATCACTTTAATGTTATAATGGGAGAGAAAAGAGTCCAGGTGTAATAAAAATAGATTATGTGTCATGTTTAATTTATATCCTAAATTGACAGAAAAGCAAACCCCTGATGCACCGTTACATCTCCCTCAAGAACTAAGAACATGTTTCTACAGAACTGAGCAGAGAGGCATCAGATGGAGATTTGATTTATTGGGAAAAGAAATATATTTTGAAATGGCACTTGTCTTTTTATAAACCTTGTACATCAATTTGCTCTCCACATTTACTCCACCTGAGCAGTGAAACACACACACACACACACACTAGTAATGTGAGCACAAGTGCCCGGGTAGCAGTTTTTTATAGGGTCTTTGGGGCAGTTATAGGCTTGTGGTTAAGAAAACAGCCTTGTGGGCCCTGAAGGTCCCTGGTTTGATTCCCGGTCCCATTAAGTACCATGGCTGAAGAGACTTTGGGTAAATTCAAGTCATTTATTTATATAAAAGCAATAAGGTGCGAGTGTACCTACAAAATTGGAAATGTTTTAGGTTTAATAGTATGTAGTCCTCGCATTAAGACCTCTACTGTATGTATAGACGCTCTGTAGTCTTTATTTTGTTGAATGCTTTGGCCAGTAATTGAAAATCTTCCACTGAATCCTCTACTAGGGTCATGGGGGGGCTTCCATGCCCATCCAGGGGAGGATATTTTGGGCACTGGGCAGATGCACCGACAAAAACGAACACACCATATGGGGGCAGCCAATTCATCTGTAAGCTATGTTTTTAGACTGGGATTAGAACCTGGATCCCCAGCGCTGACAGGCAAACATGCTAACCACAAAGATACCATGATGCTCAGTCATGTAGCTTTCTAGCTTTTTTAAATTCAAGTAATTTATGAAAGCAATAAGGTATGAGAGGACATGCAGTATTGTGAATAAACAGGAAAGAGGTGCTATTTGGGCACGATGTGCAAGCGGAGTACAGTTACACCTCTTGCCGTGGTTTATTCACAATAATGCACTTGAGTGACTTATTGCTTTTATAAAACGGGTACCAACAAACTACAAACTGATGTAATGCGTTGACTGAAAGCAAAATCGCTAATAAAGTCTCCCTCCGTGACCTCCAGTCTTTTTTTTTTCTTCTTTTTTTTTTTAAATAAACCTTGAACGCAAGTAAAATATTTTCTGTCAAATACTACCATCTAGTGGCCCAAGATACAGAATGCAGTTTATGAAAAACTTCAGAAGACAATATATTTTATATCACGCATTTATACGAACAGAAGCGGTCAGAGGTGTGGGTTATTGTGAATAATGTCACGGCTAGCCAAGCGGCTCAGCCAATCAGATCGAAGGACGGGAACTACCTGTTTAAGTGCTTTTTACAGCGCGATGTCACAAAACAGTTTTATGAGCGTAAATCCCCAAAAAGCAAGCCAAAGCAACAGTGACACAAAAAAAACTACTTTTTTTAAGAAAAAAAAAAAAAAACAAGACTCAGTGGAGGACTCCTCCTCCTTGAGCGGCCAAGAAGCATCAACAATGTAAGACAGCCATGTACGGATTGTGTAGTGAGCAGGTGTCCATACCAGTTGCCTGGGGTTGGCATGGCACCTACCCCAATTGCTTTCTGTGTGCCATGTACATGGCTGCCCACTGCTTAGGGCAAGTGTGCTCACTTTACTCAGCGTGTATAGGTGTGTGTGTATGTTTCACTGTGTGGATGGGCTAAATGTGGAGGACGAATTCCTCTGTGTGTAAGAACAGTAGACAAAATAGATCACCTTCACGTTTGTTCACTTTGCCCTGGGTGGTCTTTCTTCTGCACCCCGCCCATTCATTCAGACCTGAGACCGGCATCACAAATAAACCAAACAAATGTATACATCTGCATTTATTTGACCCACACACACATAGAAAGCACCTGCGCTCGCACCACCTGGGATTTGCATCAGTCCCTTGTTGCTCTAAGGCGAATACTTTAACAGCGGCTCCATAAAAAAGAGACTGAACCAATTCGCCTGGGACCCCTGCTTTACTCACCTGTAAAAGTAGGTTGCACTTTTGATGCGTTCATAAATATAGATGGACTTCTCCTGACTTATTTGTATACGTGCCAACATCAAACTCTGTTTACAGCTTTTATGCAGCAGATAAAATGATCTGATGAGAATTCAGTCCCAAAGCTGAGCTGTAATAATGTAATGCAGCAGCACCGTACAACGTAAACACACACAGTACATACACACCCTGCTGGCAGATTCGATTCCTTATTCATATGAACACTAAGTTCTAGTTTGCTTTTTAATGCCGCTTTCTGGCAGATTCGCCTCTGAAAGGGTATTTTCCACATTACT
>JAOUQT010316103.1:0-14542 GCA_025769995.1 Xyliphius kryptos | reverse complement strand
TTTTCTATTATACTTTATCTAACATTATACCTTTAATAATTTAAAAAAAAATATATATATATATATATAGACTTTTATCTTCCAAAACGTCCCACTTACTGTCCCTCTGCTGCTGTAACAAGTAAATTTTCCCATCATGGGACAATAAAGGATCATCTTCTCATCGCAGCACTAGCCATGATAAAAATGAATGGATTAGGAAATAAAAAGAGTCGAATAAACACTAATAAAAGCAGTAAGGATGTGATCATTCATGTTATAATCATATATTTAAATCAATCCTGTAGATGTACAACAGGTTTTGGCTTAGAGTTCTCTCCACGCTGGAGTCACTAAACCTCTGTAGAACTGGATTTGTTCACAGGGGCACCATCAAGCTAAAATAGGATATGCATTTCACACAGTTGCAGCAAACCTGAAAGAACATTTGTGTTAAAAAGATTTCCTATGTTTTAGTGATGCCAGAAAAGTATCCCTAAGTATCCTTGCCAAAGCCATGAAAAAATATTATGTACGCTGGACTTGATACATCTTGATTAAATCCAGGTCAGGTTTTGAAGCTTGTAGATATCATGCGTGTGATGTTTCATTAGAGACAACTTATAAGAAACACAGACGACAAAAAAGTATTGCCAGTTGAAATAAACAGCAGAAAAATGTATTTCCATAGTGTGTGTGTGTGTGTGTGCACTAATTCTCTCCTAATGTCGCGAGAGAGTTTGTGTTCCCCATGCCCATTTAGGGAACATCTTAAGGGCTGGTCAGACACACCCAGGACAGGACGCCAATCCATTGCTTGGCACAAACTCACTCACATGCACCCAGGCACATTATATAGGGGCAATTTAAAGCAGCCTTACTTTAAATCCATGTTTGTGTGAGGAAGAAAACCATTGAGAACCCGGAGAACACACACACAGGGAGAACATGGTAACTTCACTTATACTGGAATTTGAACCTACATCCCCAGCCTCCCGCAACATACTTTCTGGCTGATGTTTTGGTCACTTTTGCATTTTGTCAGTTCTCTCACCATAGAGGCAGCATGAGGCGGTGTCTACAACCCACACAAGTTGCTCAGGTAGTGCAGCTTTTTCAGGATGGCACATCAATGTGAGCTATCGCAAGAATGTTTGCTGTGTCTGTCAGCACAGTGTCCAGAGCATGGAGCACATACCAGGAGACATGGAGGGGGCCGTAGGAGAGAACATCCGCCGCCTAATCAGGAGCATCCCCAGGCATTGTAGGGAGGTCATACAGGAACGTGGAGGCCATACACACTACTGAGTCTCATTTTAAGGTGTCTTAAGGAATTTCCATTGAAATTGGATTAGCCAGTCATTTGATTTTCCACTTTGATTCCAAATCCAGACCTCAATGGGATAATAATTTTGATTTACATTTTAATCATTTCTTTGTCATTTTGTACTCAATACATTCCACTATCTACTAAATAAAAACTTTCAACTGAAATATTTAATTAATTGAGATCTAGGATGTATGTTTATATAAAGTCACTGTTAGTTAGCGGTGTATAATTGAAAAATCATTTAACCATGTTTTATCACCTGTACTGTGGCTTTCTGGGATTGTTCGCAATGTCTAAAAGCTGATCAATAATCTCAGGGCCTTCGAGCTTCTGACCAATCAGCAGCAGCACAGCCATCATGCAGCGAACCTGCACAAACCATGTTCGAGTTTATTCAGTTTTGAAATTTACATCGTCTTGAAGCAGCTTTACAGTGTTCACATCGACAAGCACGCACCCAATCATACATGTGATATAAACAGAGACTGACATGTTTTTTCAGTTACACTATTATATAGATGAACTTTGTAGTTTTACTATTACATTTTGTAGTCGGTCTGTAACTGTATACTTTGTTAGTCCACTTCAGTATGTTTTCTAACGAGCAGGACCCCTACAGAGGAAATATAAGGGTGGTGGATGATTCTTAGTAATGCAGTGATGCTGGTGTGTGTTGTAATGGTGAGTCCAATCCACTCCTTCCATTATTCACCACCCTAATAATACCTGCTCTGTGGAGGTCCTGATCAATAGAGTAAAGGGGACTACAAAATATGTGGACTACAAAACAGAGTTGTAGGACTAAAATGTCCATCTATATGATCAGAAAATAGACAAGTATTGTAGAAATAAGGATATGTACCTAATAAAATGGTTGATGAGTGTTTATATTTCATTTAAACAATTATTAGTTATTGGGCAACGCAGTAGCACAGCAGTTAGTGCTTCCTCCAAACAACCTTTATAGTGATATAGTCTTATGATACTAGGGTGTGGTAGCTCGGTGGATAGGGTGCTGGGTTAGCAATCTGATTGTGGGTTCAAACCCCAGGTCCACTCAAGTTACCAATATGGGTCCTTGAGCAAGAACCTTAACCCCAATTGTTCAAGGGATTCTGTATGTAATCTTCTGTTCTGTTCGCAACTATTAAGTGGGATAATTGTGAGTCGCAGCCACCAAGTTTCACATTCTGAGATTAAGAAGCAAAGCTGAATTTCTGATAAATTAAAAAAACAGAATTTTGCAACTAGAATTAAAATGAATGTTGTTTAACAGCCTCAGTGTTTGTGCACATTCTCCTCAGATGCTGTCAACGTTTTAATCTGATAAAGAATTTAGTACTTAGTATAAGAAACATTTACTGACCTGGTGATAGAGGAAAGCCAGACCTTTTACCTCAAACACATAAAGACTCTGTGGGTCAGTATGTGAGGAGGGACGGAACTCTGCCGGTTGAATGCAGGCTGACAGGATGGTCCTTTGAAACTGCAGGACTCCATTCCCTACGTCCATTTTACACAGGTTCCGGAAATCATGAGTACCCTCATACCTGCAAGGGTGGAACCACACGTGTTGCTGCACCGATATCTGCTTATAATCTTTGATTATTGTAGTATTAGTATGGAATTTTATAGTATTGGAGTTCCACACACCGCCGGGCTGCTGTCGCCATGAGCTCCACCTCCAGCTCTCCTCTGGGAAAGTAGTAGCGGTAAGTTCGAGACTGGCAGTCAAAGCGAGCGCTGAACTCACAGGGCACCGGTGACCAGCTGAGCGCGCGGATGTCTGGAGGAAGGACACGGTTTAGGATCTTTATATAAGGCAACTCAGGGACGTCAGAGTTTGCTTTTGGCTGAACGCCCGCAGGCAAGGTGACACCCAAACCGCTGAACTGCGAGGAACGAAGGTCGATGGAAATCACCTATAATCAGAAGAAATATTACAGCAATAAGGCATCAGAGGGTGTGCATTATTGTAAATAAATCCCATGATTTTTTCACAAGAACAAAAAAACACTTAAGTGCATTATTGCTTTTATAAAACGGTTACACAGTATAACAACAAAAAGAAGGTATGATTCGTAAATTTGTTTATTAAAAGCAAAATTGCTAATAAACTGGTCTTCCGTAATCTAGTCTGGGTATTAAAGGGAATGCCGATCACAAAATAACAGGTTTCTGGTTTCTTTAACAAATACTACCATCTAGTGTCCAAATTAAAAACATCGGTTAAAAAAAACAACATTAATATGAGTGTGAAGCACTCAGAGGTGTGAATTATTGTTAATGTCACAGCAGGACAAATGGCTCAGCCAATCAGATTTAAGGACTGGAACTACCTATTTCATAATACATGAGAAGCAGGATTCTGGATGGTGTCATACAGCATCATACCTGTGAGAAGGCGCTGACTCCTTTGTCGGTGCGCCCACAGCGATGGTAATTTGCGCTCTGTCTGTCCTGAATCAGTTTGGTTTTAATGAGCGCATCAAACAACCGCGTCTCCACTGTGTTCTCAGTGTTCTCCTGCACAGCAAAGCCCTGGTACTGCCAGCCCAGGTACGCAAGGCGCAATGCCACGTGTCGCCGTGGGTGCTGTGAGAAATCAAACGGCCGCTTTACCTTCTTACTTCCTTTCTCATGAGGCTTCAGTGATTTCTCCTGTATGTCCTGTATGACATCATGCTGACCTTTAAGCTGGGCATGCAGTCGGGTCACTTCCTCCTCTAGCTGCTTCACATGTCGCAGCAACGCTTCCTCAGACGCACTCATCGGAAAATACTAACCAAAGACAAGAATCTAGTCATCATTACTATTCAATACAAGATGTTTAAACAGCAAAATAATGATGGGCACAAGCTCCACCCACTTGTAGACCATACAACTATCCTGGCAAGTCTCTGCAAAAACTTTAATTAGAACACATGGTGATATTTTTGACGAATTTGTGAAATGCGATTTGTATACTGTGGCCTGGTTGGTTAATGAGCAGTGCTGGGGATCGAGGTTTGAATCCCTATTTGAGTGGTTTCCATGTTCTCCCTGTGTCTGCGTGGGTTTTCTTCAGGTTCTCTGGTTTACTACCACAGTATATAAACATGAATTCAAGGTGAATTGGCTGCTCTAAAATGCCCCTATATGGTGGGATTCTGTGTGTGAGTGTGTGCCCAGCAATGGATTGGCGCCCTGTACTGGGTGTATTTGCCCAGCGCCCGAGACGTTCTAACCTGGACGGTCATGCGAAGTAGTGGATGAATCAAATAAAGAGATTAGAAATTAAGATAGGTACAGAGATTTTTTTAACAATATAATTGATTTATTGGAAACATATTTGTTATTGATTAACAGGGGAAATAAATTATAAACGGGGAGTGCAGTCCGTAATATGACAGTTGCCAGGATTCCTAATAATCATTGGAAATCATGAACAAAAAGATACAATATTAAGTACAAACAGTATTTTGGACAACCTATAAGAACGCATTTAATTAGTAAATTTGCACGCTACTGTTTCTCTGTAATTACTCCTACATGGAAAACAAAAAAATATATATAGTCACATTTTTAGCATATTTTGCAGGTAAACATTACAAATCTTTAGAACCATGACAGTTACCTTCTAAATACATACCTTGGAATTTAGTTACAGAAAGAAATGGTCAAAGTTTTGCACAAATCTAGAAACGCCAACAAACCTAAGCACGTTTTCTATAGCACAAGAACGCTATGACTTGGGCCGTCTCTAAACACACTCATTGTAGTAAATGAAGTGCACTACACAAGAGTGTTTAAAGAACGCTGTAGTGCTTTTTTCAGAGGGAAACAAAAACCAGTTAGTACCCAGCCGCAACTAAAATGATTTCAAAATAAAGGTCTGTAATATTACGCCTATTTCGAGTTATAAATATGCTGTCTATGGATTTTGTTTAAACTTATTTCATGAATAAATTTTCAGATACGCGTATCTTGATTAAGGAAGTGAAGGTTGCTGAAGCTCAACCCGGTGCTTATACGACACACACACACACACACACACACACACACACACACACTCCACGCAGACACTGAGGACTCCCAGTGTCTGCGTGGGTTTTCTCCGGGTTGTCCGGTTTCGTCCCACAGTCCAAAAACATGGATTACAGGTAAATTGAATGCTCTAAATTGCTGTGTGTAGTCTAGGTGTGTGTGTGTGTGTGTGTGTGTGTGTGTGTGTGTGTGTGCCCAGTGATGGCTTGGTGCCCTGTCCTGGGTGTATCTGCCCAGCGCCTGATATGTTCTCCTCTGGATGGTCATGAACCCCACCAAGACCCTAGTAGAGGAATAAGCGGAAGATAATGGATGAATAATAATAATAAGGCACATTGGCCTCTCAGCGCTGAAGATTCCCGGTTTGAGTAGTGTTCTGGGTGGAGTTTCGACGTTCTGCCTGTGTCCGCATGGGTGTCCTCTGGGTTCTCTGGTTTTCTCCCACAGTCCAACAACATGGATTCAAGGTAAACTGAATGCTCTAAATTGCCCAATATAGTGTGTGTTTGAATGTGTGTGTGGCTGTGTGGGTAAGTGTGACCAAGCGATAGATTGGCGAACCACTACATTACCTTGCTCGCCCAAAATTTACAAAGACAATTGTTTTTCTCCAATTGCGGAAATGTTGTGTGAAATTGGAAGCGTCAGTTGTAGAAAGAGGCAACATTCTTCTCCAGAAGCTGTCAGTGTAAATCACGACTTTCAAAGAAATTGCAAACATTCTAGATGAGAGGAAGTAGCTTATGAGAGTTTGGTCATTTTGTTTTAGACTGTTGTGTCTTGTTTTTTTAGCAAGATAAAAACAGGATGTTTAAAGAAGGAGTCTTCCTGAAGCACTTTTTAGAAAAGTCTCAGATCTTCGTGAGAACATTCATCTGAAGTATGAGTCGGACTTCCTCTTCATTAAACGTCATTAGTAAATTTGTTTGGAATGTGTGTGTGAACATAAAGTAAACACAGTGAACTGAAGGATGAGTGCAAGATTGGTGAGAAAACCAATAGCCTATAGTTTGTAAACTGACACCAGACTCGTCAGGAAAATCAGGACCTACAGACTCTACAGATGGAGAAAAAAGAAAGAGCACCATATTTGAAATTGATGTAAAGACAATTTTGGCTAATTGGTTAAATACTACTGCCCAACTCAAGCATAACATATCATATGTTATAATAATATTTTTGGTGTGTCTTATGTATTTCCAGTTGCTGGTCATGTAAACACTAATGGAATGTTTATGTTTTTTTTAGGAAGAAACCTTGAGAGACCAAGGCTAAGGGCGTACTCATCCTTCTTGAGTGGCCAGGCCATTGAGCACACAGTCAGATTATATTGAAGAAATGTAGATAGGCATCATTTAAAGAAGTAATTTCTACTTGTATTCATGTTTAGTAGCTTAGTGGTTAGCACGTTCACCTCTCGGCTCTGGGGATTCACAATTTGAATCCTTATCTGGGTTGATGTTCCATGTTCTCCCTGTGTCCATATGGGTTTCCCCTTGGTTTTCCGGTTTCCTTGCACAATCCAAAAACATGGATTCAAGGTAAACTGACTGCTCAATCTTGCCCCGTATAGTATGTGTGTGTGTGTGTGTGTGTGTGTGTATGTGAGTGAGTGTGTGCCCAGTGCTAGATTGGCACCCTGTCTTGGGTGTATTTGCCCAGCACCTAAAACGTTCTCTCCTGAATGGGCATGGGAAATGCTCTGTGACCTTAGTGACTTTACAGTAGTGGTTAGGGCTTTTTGAAAGGAAGGTAATAACTTTTATTCCTGGTCCTATCTCTGTGGAGTTTTCTGCAAGAACTATAATTAGCACTGGTTAGTTTGTGTGTTTGTCTTGTGACCTGTGCAAGGATTTTGCCCTGTGCGCATAAAACATGGTAGTTGCCAAGCTTATTAAATATTTTTTAGAGAAGCCGCAGTAATAGGGAAGGGGCAGCTGTAGTTGCAATTTGTCTAAAGATGTCAGTGGCAAAACTGTTGACCTGCACAAGGCTGAAATGGGCTACAAAGCCATATACAATAAACTGAATGAGTAGGTGACAACTGTTGGTGCAATTATTCTGAAGTGGAAGAAGTACAACATTACTGTCAGTCGACCACCATGCAAGATCTCACTGATGGAGTCTCACTGATCATGAAAAGGGTTAAAAATCAGCCAATATCTATACAGGATGAACTGGTTAATGATCTCAAGACTCATGTCCAGGCCAACCTCAAGTTTGCCAATGAACATGTTTATGAAACTGGGAGAAGGTGCTGTGGTCAGGTGAGACCAAAACTGAGCTCTTTGGCCTCAACTCAACTTGTTTGGCAGGATAAAAATACAGAATATGAGGCTAAGAACACCAGCCCCACTGTCAAGCATGGTAACTGAAGTATTATGTTGGAGGGGGGGATTCCTATGGGCACAGGCCAACTTTACAGCATCAACATGAAGATGAACGGCGCCATGTTTTGCAAAATCCTGGCTGACAACCTCCTTGTCTCCGACAGGGCACCGAAAATGGGTCTTGGATGGGTCTTTCAGCACGACAACGACCCAAAACATACAGCCAAGAAGACAAAAGAGTGGCTCCATAAGAAGCATGTCAAGATTATGGAATGGCCTAGCCAGTCTCCTGACCTCAATCCCATAGAAAAGCTATGGAAAGAGCTGAAGCTTCGTGTTTACAAATGCATGCCTAAAATCCTTAATGATTTAGAGATGATCTGCAGAGAGCAGTGGGCCAATATTACTCCTAAATTGTATGCAAACCTTATAAAAAAAAGTACAAGAAACGTCTGACTGCTGTGCTTGCCAACAAGGGTTTTGCCACCAAGTATTAAGTGATATAGGGGGTCAAATACTTTCCCTCATTTCATTTAATCCCAAATTTCATGTTATTTTTGTTACTTTTTCTTTTGATGTTCTATGTGCCTTTAGGTTAAAAATAAGCTTTATGTTATAAATAAAGCTGGCCTAAATTACAAAATATTTCATTAATTTTTTTGTATTAAAACTTTTAAGTATTTTACCAAATACTTATTTCCTCCACTGTACATCCACGGGGTTTGCTCTATGTATCCAACTTGAATATAACAAAGCCAGCAAAATACAGAGTTTACTGATGTGTGGTCAGCCTTTTTGTTTACACTGTATTGTGGAACATTAAAAAACACGTATACAGTCTGACCGGCTTCCCGACCTCAGAGTAATTCATGAGCAGCTTTGTGGAACCAGAGCAGGTGGTTAAGTAACGCAAAGCGTAACAGTGCTATATATTATATACTATGTAATATAGTAATAGTTATATCAAATGATCAGATGGTGTGTTTTGTTTTTCTTTAACAGCAATTTCCAGTTTAAACGGTTGAACTTCTGCTTTTGTGCAGCTCATCCTTTTCTTTCTTTCTTTCTTTCTTACACACCCATATGGAGCTGGTGGCACTCCCAGCTCACTCTGATGGGAATACAGATGAAAGGTCTGCCTGGCCCGAGCAGTGAGACAGAGCAGAGGGAGGAGAGTACAATACACAGCAGCGGCAAAAATGAAAGAGAGCAGAGGAGGAAGCTCAACAGGAAGAGGAGCAGCAACAGTCAGAAATCTCTCTGTAATTGCTCGAGAACTCTGCAGCAGACTGTGAGGATGGAATGCAATGGAGGCGCTCAGCCGAAAACATACATATCAACTATTACGATGGAGATAAAGTCCTTAGAAATGACCCAGTCTTTAGAAAATGGAGAGGAGAAAGCTGAGAATGGTAGTCAAGCAAGTGCAGAAGTAAAGAACAAGGAGACTGTAGATGTGGATCCATGTTCAGGTCAGTGAAAGCTGATTGAGGGTATTCAAACCTGTCAAACTCTACTAATTACGTCTCTATTAGTCTCATAGGCCAAACTTTTTGTCTTGTTTGCTCAGATATAATTCTGACTGCAACTGAACCCATTTCAGAAGCTATGGAGAAGACTGACGTCCAAATAAATGTTGATGAGCTCACAGATAAAAGTGTGAACTCATGATTATACAGATTGCAAACCTGATTCTTTGTCAGTTACAAATTAGGTTTATGTTCAGCAATTTCAGGACCAGACCAGATTATTTTTTATTTTGCATGCGCCGGTATATAAATCTTATTTAATTTGTTTAAGCACCGGTGAATATATAGCCTGTAAAGACATGGTCTAGACAACTCTATTTTTCCTTAACGTTGCTTTTCACCTGTTTAGGGAATGCTCTTTTCTGTTGCAGCATGACTGCCTCGTACACAAAGTAGATATGGTTTGCTGAGTTTACACATAGTCATGTGATCTCTATAACCAAACACTGGAGGTAGAGCTTAGTGGCTTCAAATGTGGCTTCCAAGTCATTTGGTGGTATTTATACTCCTTTAGATCTGTCAAATAGTATCAAGTGCATGGTTTTCACCTTTCAGAAATGAAAATAAGGATGCCCACTACCGCTCTGTCCTGCATAGTCCCGACTTCGATTGTGTGAGGTGTCTGCAGAAGTGCTTTGATGTATTTTGTGTACAGTGTTGTTAGGTAAGGACTGAAGCAGTCAACCCTAATTAAAGCTTAAAAAGCATTAATTAATGACCAATAAACATTTTCTTATAAAGTGAAGGTAATTTATTCGTAAATAAAATCAGTTTGGATAAAGTGTGCAACACGACCTTAAATAAATTCAGAACATTATGTAAATGTAGGTACTAACTACCTAGAGGGCAAGAAAAGTGGGATGATAAAATGTTATTTAAATTGAACAGTATTTGGATTATGACTTGAAAGGAATTCTGGTCGAGCAACCAATTAAACCACAGAATTTATGTAATGATCACTGAACAGTGTATTCCTCAAAATATTAAATATAAAACATTTTTACACAAAATAATACAATTTTGTAATGTGGGCAGAGGAGGCATGTTCTCGCCGTGTCCGCGTAGGTTTCCTCCGGTTTCCTTCCGCAGTCCAAAAACATGGATTCAGGGTAGATTAAATGCTCTAAACTGCCCCAAATAGTGTGTGTGTGTGTGTGTGTGTGTGGCTGCGTTAGTGAGTGTGCCCAGTGATATATTGCCAAGCGTCCAAGACATTCTTTGCTTGATGGGCATTGGGAATCCCTCCACTACTTCAGTAATTACTGGAGTCTTTCAGGGCTCAGTACCTGACCCCACCTTTTTTCATTATACATGACATCGCTGGGCGCCATCATTCAGCACATG
This sequence comes from Xyliphius kryptos, assembly GCA_025769995.1. Classification (NCBI taxonomy): domain Eukaryota; kingdom Metazoa; phylum Chordata; class Actinopteri; order Siluriformes; family Aspredinidae; genus Xyliphius; species Xyliphius kryptos. Next base: position 4,004 of record JAOUQT010316103.1, on the reverse strand, counting down.
GATTTTCTTACCATTGCTATCCTGCTGACACACAGATTCATTTGTCTTTTGCCCCTGAAGACTACACTATCTCAAATTAAATATCCACCTGCCTCACCGACTTATATATTTGCAGTAAATACAATATCTGTTCTTAGATATTTTTCATTTCATTAGCCACTGATAATAATTCAAACATCATAACTCATCATTTATTGACAATGCTGCTGTATGTAAAGAACATACAGAGGATTAAGGACCTTCACAATAACAATAAACTTGAAATAAACACTAAACCAGGCAGCACGATGGCTTAGTGGTTAGAACGTTTTCATCTCGGCGCTGGGGCCTGCGGCCCTAGTAGAGGATTAAGTGGAAGATAATAAATGAATGGTTAAACACTAAACCTAAAATATAGTCATTAAATTTATTTAAAAAAATTAAAATATACTTGTAAAAAGTAATTTGGTCTGACCAGTGCAATTATAAACCATAAGTACAACAGAATAGGGGAGGCACTGTGGCTTCTCAGATTTAAGGTGAATTGGCTGCTCCATATTGTCCCCATATTGTGTGTGTCCCAAGCCCAGTAGAGAAAAAAAAAAACATCTGTGCGTTCAACTGAAGTTTAAAGGGCAGTACTTCTTTCACTTTTCTTTTAATACGAAGGATAGCAACCCAAATTCAGATGCTAAATAACAATGTGTGTAATTAGATTCACTTAGCATATAAATGTTCTTGGTAGTTTTAAGTTTTACAATTACTTGCTGCTGTGCAAATGGAACAGACAACAGGTAGAAATGAGAGGCACTTAGCAAGACCCCCCTATAAGAGAGTGGTTCTGCAGGTGGTGACCACACACCTTTTCTCTGTTTTCATCCTTTCTGACTGAAGTTTCCGTCACTTTTGCATTTTGTCTGTTCTCTCACCATAGAGGTAGCACAAGTTGCTCAGGTAGGGCAGCTTATTCAGGATGGCACATCAATGCGAGCTGTTGCAAGGTTTGTTGTGTTTGTGAGCACAGTGTCCAGAACATGGAGCAGATACCAGCAGACAGAACAGTACACTAGGAGACCTGGATGCGGCCGTAGGAGATAACATCCGCTCCCTCATCAGGAGCATGCCCAGGTGTCGTAGGGAGGTCATACAGGCATGTTGAGGCCGCACACACTACTGAGCCTCATTTTAACTCGTCCAAAATAAGAATTTCAGGATCAGCCAGACATATTATTTTCCACTGTGATTCCAAATCCAGACTTCCATGGAATAATAATTTTGATTTACAGTTTGATCCTTTTTTATGTTACTTTGTTTTCAACGCATTCCACTATCTACTAAACAAATATTTTCAACTGAAATATTTTATTCATTGAGATCTAGGATGTGTTATTTTAGTGTTCCCTCTTATTTTTTTAACAGTGTATATAATATGTATGTCTTTGAAGAGTAAAAAGCACAGATAATTTAGTTGATATAGTTTTGTATGCTGTCACTTTAAAATTACAAAGCTTATTAAGCCCTCAAGCTTAAAATCTGAAGGGTGGCCAAATCAACTTGACCATTCAGCAGATCTGGTTCCAATGAAGGATCCTGCTCTTCTATGTCAATTAACCTTCATTGAAGTCTGTCAGCACGTAGTCTGTTGGTCACATGACTGATTAAACCTCTCCCACTGCTGCTCATTTACCTGTCTTTCTCACTTGTTTGCTTTGTTGTGTCTCCATGCCTTAGCGACCACACCCAAGAAAACAGCCAGTGGCCCAGGTGAGTTTTGGCTAGTCTAATTTTCAGAGCTACATGAAAGTATTTAGACTATCAATAGCTGTGGTGTAATGCAACTCCCGCCTGGGTATTTTTAGATGCCTCTTCTTTATAGTGCAGATTTTTCATAAACTAGAGGTCCTTCCAAACTGAGCTGCTGAAGGGCAATCATAATTGTTTGTACAGGTCTTCATTTTGCTTAAAAAATAATTAAATCAACAAATCTGGTATGTTTTAAGCCCCTGTCATCCAGAGCAGGGTACAGTCTTTAATTTACACCTAATTTACTGAAAGGTCTTAAAGTACTTTTATTGTTGTTTTAAACAATTGCTTCAGCCATGCATTTATTTTAAATCAATTATTTATATGACCATAGATAGTTAAAAGTACAGTATATTCTGTATACACCAACATTTCATTGTGTTTACCTCTGCATTTTTCAGTAAAATAATTTTTTTTTGCCATCGAAAAAATTAATTAGGCTAAATATATATATTTAGATGGACTTTGTAGTTCTACAATTCCATTCTGTAGTCCATCTGTTGCTCTACATATTCTGTTTTTCCTCTTTACTTTGTTGTCTGATGATCAGGAACCCCACAGAGCAGGTAGAGTAGTGGCTGATGGTACAAGTGGATCAGAGTAGAAAAACAGTTAGACTACAGATTGTAACTGTATAGCTACAAAGTTCATCTATATGATCAGTGGCACTAAAAAAAACAGTGAGCGTAGAAGTGAGGCGGTGTAACTAACCACTGTGTTTGTTTTTCCAGTAAAGCACTTAGTGACTTTTTACTTCCATTAAGCCAACTAAAGTCTTAATGTTATGTCAGTAGTTCAATCATTATTTTCCTCTTAATCCTCTATTGATTGGGGGGGGGGGGGGGTCCTCATGCCCATCCAGATCCATATTTTCTGGGCAAACCCAGAGAAAATCCACACGGGCATGGGGAGAACAAAAACTTCACCCAGATTGGCTGTCATGTTTCCTTGGAGATCCAGGTTCAAATCCCAATCTAGGTTGCCATGTTCTCCCCGTGTCCATGTGGGTTTTTCTCCAGGTTCGCTGGTTTTCTCCCATAGTGTGTTTATGTGAGTGAGTATCCTGGTGTATCTACCCACTGCCCGTGTTCTTCTCTGGATGGGTACAGAGAAACCTCCGCTGCCCCGAGTGACCCTAGTATAGAATTAAAAGGAACATACCAAAAAAAACACTTTTAATAACACACGATACAAATAAGGAGTGAAAACTGCACCCAGGAGTTTCCAAATTAATACAAGATTTAGAAAAGTAGAAAAATGTCTTAAGACAAGCTCTGGAACTTCATGTTAATCCCCACCAACAATCTGATTTGACCTCGATATTGAAATGTGGGTCAAAGGAACCCGAAAGGAACCTCCCACACGGACCGGAAAACATTTAGGAGGTATATGTTAAAGCGTTTAACACGTCAGTATCAAATACTAAAGTAACATTCGCATGTAATGCAAAGAAATAATAATATCAGTTCTACTGGACTTTGTAGTTCTACGATTACAGAATGTAGTCCATCTGTTTATGTACTGTAGAACACAATGTGTACGTCCTCCCCTTACTCTGCTTTAATGCTCAGGACCCTAATAGTAGCACCACAGAGCAGGTATTACTTGGATGGTGCATTAGTCCTATCCCAGCAGTTTCACTGAGGGGTTTAAATGAAACTACAGCAGCACTGCTGCACTGAAACCCCCTCACTGCGTCAGTGTCACAGCAGAACTGACCATAAACAATCCACCACCCAAATGATACCCGTTCTGTGATGCTCCTGACCAACAGAGAACCAACTAAATGAGAAAACACATGGACTACAGTCTGTCATTATAAAACTAAAGTCCACCCATATGGTAAGTAGAGGAAATGGACAATGGGAGCCAACCTGGGACGTTTTCTTTCAGAAGTGGAATCTTCCAAACCAGTGGAAGCAGCGATAACAGCAGCGTGAGCAGCTCCTCCCGACAGGTCAGCTCCTACACGAGACGTCGAAAGGACGGTTGGAAGGAATTTGAAAATAAAACACCAATCAAAAATAGATTCTTTCAGATGTACGAGGTTGAAATACAGATGACCGAGATAAATCAAATCCACGCACCAACTCCGGTTAAGAGGTGAAGCAGTGAATGAGGAGCCATAAATACCAAGCTCCACCCTAAAATATCTGCATAGTACATTCTTCACAGGGGGGATAGAAAGTGCACCAGCATGTGTGAATTAAAAGTAAATAGAC
>JAOUQT010316096.1:0-14542 GCA_025769995.1 Xyliphius kryptos | reverse complement strand
AATAATTGAAGGAAGGATGAACCGAAAAATGTTCAGAGACATTCTTGATAAAAATCTGCTGTCATCTACTAGGATGATGAAGATGAAATATGGGTGGACAATTCAGCAAGACAATGACCCCAAACACACAGTCAAGGAAACTCACAATTGGTTACAGAAAAAGAAAATAAAGCTGCTAGAATGGCCCAGCCAATCACCTGACTTGAACCCAAAAGAAAATCCATGGAAAGAACTAAAAATCAGAGTTCATAGAAGAGGCCCACGAAACCTTCAAGATTTGAAGACTGTCATTGCCAAGAAAGGCTTTTGTAGAAAGTATTAAATAAATTTCAGCAAGCGTGTTCAATACGTTTTCCCTGTGTCATTCCACATAATTTAATTTCTGGATATCTATGGTTTGATTTCTTGATTTCTTTTTGGATTACTTGGGTTGTTACCGACATCGGGTGAAAATTTCATGTCAATAGCACCTCTAGAAATATATTTACTAAGAAAAATGGTGTTCAATACTTATTTCACCCATTGTATGAATCAAACCTTGTTTTTTTATTATATATTACTCTTTTTTTATTATTTATACTTTTATTATATTTTTATTGTGTTTGTAAGCGTTTTATAAAAGCAATAAGGCATTCAAGGTTGTGTATTATTAAGAATAAATCCTGGGAGGCTTCACGTCATGCCCAACACCACCTAAACTACCAACGTAAATTATTCACAATAATGCCCCCTCTCGTTCCTTATTGTTTCAATCAGACTTCGGTGGAGTGCAGTCCTTAGCATATCATCCATAACCTGCAGACAGAGCTTTAAAGAGAAGTGCAGGCAGACAGACCTTACAGGGTCTTACAGAACATTTACATATATCTTCCTGAAGCACCCCGCCTATTTACCCAGACTTGGGACTGGCATTAGAGTGCACACATACATACAGTGGGGTCAAAATGTGTTGAGTCAGCCACTAATTGTGTAAGTTTTTGTACTTAAAAAGATGAGAGAAGTCTGTAATTTTCATCAGAGGTAAACTTCAACTATGAGAAAAAAATAAGGAAAAAAATCCAGGAAAATCACATAGCAGCATTTTTAAATAATTTATTTGAAAAAATAAGTAAATTTTAATACTTCGATACCTCAATACTTTGTCATTGCAACAAAGGTTACAGACATAATTTTCCTGTAAATCCTCAGCAGGTTTGCACACACTGTAGCTGCTATTTTTGGTCCATTCCTCCATGCAGATCTCCTCCATAGCATTGATGTGATAGGGCTGTCACTGGGCAACTTTCAACTCCCTTCACAAATTTTTTATGGGGTTGAGGTCTGGAGACTGAATGGGCCCATGTATCGTGAGATGCCTTGCCATTCTTCCCATGCTTCACAGTAGTACTTTATGGTGTTCTTGGCTTCAGGCGGGCCTGTGAGGTAAGAGCACTAACCTGGTTGCCATGCTGTCGCCATCCTAAAGTAAAACGTAAAAGGTACTGGCCTTAGCAGGGGTGCACGCCTGGCACCGCAGGATGGGAGTCCCTCTCGGCGGCGTGTTACACTGATTGTAGCCTTTGTTTCTTTTTCCCAGCATTTTTTTCCCCAAAAATTTTGGGTGGGGCCCCAGATTGAGGGAGATTATTAATGGTCTTGAATGTATTCCATTTTCTTACAATTATTTTCACATTTAATTTATTAACACAAGCTGCTTGCCTATTGTAGATTAACTCTTTTTAACCTGGTCTAAAATGTTGTCCTTCGAAAGCTCTTTGGTCTTGGCCATGGTTGAGTTTGGAGTCTGACTGTTTGAGGCTGTGGACAGGTGTCATTAATGCAGGTAACGAGTGGAGGACAGAAGGGCTTCTTAAGAACTTACAGGTCCGTGAGAGCCAGAAATCTTGCTTGTGGGTGACCAAATACTTATTTCCATAAAATTCATTAAAAATCCTGGATTTATCTTTTTGTCTCTCATTGTTGAAGTAAAGCTATGATGAAAATTACAGACCTCTTTTAACTGTATAAGTAGGGGAACTTGCACAATCAGTGGCTGACTAAATAGTTTTTGACCCCACGGTTTGACCCCAGTTTTTGACATTATATGCCAAGACGATATAATGTCTCCAATTTATTAGACTGGCATGTTTTTGGATGTAGGTGGAAAACGGAAACCCTGCAAAAACCTGCACTGGGGTGGAGATACAGACTTAATTGAAAAGCCCTCTGTTCACCTTACTCAGAAATCAAAGCAGAGACCTTCTCAGTGTGAAAATCTCATAACCAAAACAATAACGTCCTTTATACATTACATTGAAACCATGGAGGCTACTCAAACCTGCACTTTAGATTTATGCACGTTATTTTCAAACATTAAAAAATGCAAATAAAATATTTTTTAAAAAAAGGTGTTATTTACAACTCTTTTTTTCTTGCGTTTCAAAATCTTTTGCTGCTTAATCTTTCAGATTTTTAAAAAAATGCAAAACTGTGAGGATTGCGTATAACATTAGGGTTAAATGGAAATTGTTCATAGGCTCATTGTCCAATGCCAGTTCAGAGGGTTTAAATGTCCATTATTAATAACAGGGTTTGTTATTTAATCTTATCTAAAACTGATTAATAGAGTCCACTACATTCTGTAATGTGGTAGTATGTAAATAAATGAAAAATAATTAATGGTACCGTGACAACACCTACAGTTTGGGTGGAATAGATTTAATGTGACATGGCACTTTTCTGTTTACATTCACAAATGTTAATATTAGGGTTAACAAACTTATGATTAATTCATTAATCATATTATTCTAAACACAAAACAAATTCAAAGCCTTTTATTCCCTTTTGCTTTAGCAAAACATTTAGGATATTTGACTTAATTTATTACTTAAAATCAAAATACTTACGCAAATCAAATAAAAAATACCAGCAGGTTTGTAAAACTTCTGGATCATTAATTTCTTTCTTAATTCATTCTCAAAATAAATCCTTGATAAGAGTTTGGTTTGGAACAGGTCTTTGATTTATGTGCTATGTGGGTGTGTGACTGTAATAGTCATGACAGAACTGTGATGTCAAAAACCTGTAATGGAGCCGATGTGTGTGGAATCTGATTGGTCCAAAGTACAGTGCTCGAGTGAGAGAGATAGTATATAAGGAAGAACAGAACGAACCAAAACTCAGAATCAGAAACATGATGCGGTGTGTGTCTGTCGCTCTACTAGTGTTTGTGGCAGGGAGAACCTGCTCAGCTCAGGGCCTTCAACCATGCAGTAAGTGAGAAGAGTGTCTCTGTGTGTGTGTGTGTGTGTGTATAATGTTATCAGGGTAACATAAAAAACCCACCTAATTCTATAATATATATGAACCTTGTAAGGGTATATATATAGAGTTTTGTTTTTAATGTATACAGACCTTATCTTTGTATTACTTTGATGTAGTGGGAAAGTTTTCTTTTAATATGTGCCCCAACTGACACTTTGTATTCTTAATAAGGATTAATAATTTATTCTTTATTTTGCAGCTGCTCCTCCAATGTTTCAGGGGAGCTTCACTGTGGTGAGAATAATTCTGCTTTTTTATTATATTATAACCAATGGATGTGACGGTCTTACTTTTCATCTGAGATCTGAGTCTATATCTGTAAAGATCAATTCCATGCTATCAGCCACCAACAATAAGAATAAATATATTAATATTAATAATAATAATAAGTCATTGGCACAAATAAACGTATACTTATACTAGTGGTTTTAAAGTGGTGCTTGAACGCCAAAATGCTTCCTTATTATTTTAAAGGGGTGTTTTTTAATTCTTATTTAATTAGGTTTATTATTAGTGAAGTATTAATAATCAGTTTAATTCTTCTTAAACTTGTGTTTCTCTCGAACACAGGCACCGAATGATAAAATTGGCACTTTACTGGGGAACTACGTCTACGACTCTGTTGGCCAGCGAATCCGTTATCAAGCCATCGATCACTTGTCTGATAAAACATGTTACACTGATGCTCTACTGCTGTTTCAAGAGGTAAACACATTTTAGGCCTCCTAAAACGATTAAAGTACTTTTAAACAATAAGTAACCCTTAACTACACTTATTAAATAATAAAGATATTTTGCACTAGATTCATACATGACTGATTTATTGAACTACACTGAAGTGAAACGTTAATGATCAATCATCCAAACATGTCACATTCCATTACAAAAGAGTGAGTAAATAAGGTAATGTCTCTGTTTAGGGTGTAATGTACCTGATCAACGAGAAGACCCGGACATGTAAAAGACATCAGTTAAGAGCTTTATTCCATCCTCTGAAGATTCCCAACAGCGCTAAATTTGTGTCCCAGGTGGTGTTGGGGACGTTTTCTACTCCTGGAGCAGGAATGCTCGCAAATGTCTGGTTTGGCGAGATCCCAGAGGAGGAAGGTAGGTTAGACATTAGTATCAATAGTACCATTAATTCTACTCGGGATGTTTTACTCTGATGAACTGGCATTTCTTTGATCCAAGACAAAACCCTGTATTAATAAATCATGGTACTGGAAGCTGGAGATTTTCTGTAATGAGAAAATAAACTTGATTAAAATTCAGTTGTACAGGTTAATGAAAACATACCAAACAGTTTAAAATACAGATGGTTTCTTAAATCCATCTCAATCCTTCTGTTTTGTTAAGCTCGTTACCCACCTTATATTTTGCTGGACTGCTGAAAGCACTTGCAACACAGGGCCTTAGATACAGGGCAGCGCTGCTCTGACCATAAATATCAATATGTGAAAATAAACCAAACAAGATCGAGGTAGTGTTCAGGGCTCAGTGGGACCGTACCGGGGACCATCACCTCCTTATTCTTCTCATTTTCAGTTACTGACTTTGGTTGTGTTTGAAAAGGATTCTGGAACCAAGAAAACACGTTTCTGTATCAGTTTAAAACAATTAAAACAATCAATAAACTGAACCCTACTTTCAAAAAAAGGACATTCATTCTAGCAATGTCAGTCACAATTTATACAGTTCATAAAAATTAGTCGTGTTGTGATGTAATAATGCAGCGTTTATCTTCACAGTTGAGTACGTATGCACGGTTACCGAAGTTGACTGCATTCCTGTCAGCTGTCTCACTAAAGCTCAAAAAAGTGAAGGGATGGCCACCAGGTAAGAACACATCATTTAAATTATAAAAATAATGCCTTCTCCTTTATTAATCTTCAAAGCTCAGTTCAAAACCTCTGCTCCTCTTTAAGTGCTACTTATTGAGAGGGTTTTTATTTTCTTTCTGTCTGTATTAACATATGAGCATAAACATACATAATCCATATATTTAATTCATTTATCCATCAGCTAAAGATTATTTATGAGGTCACATTATTCTTATTTACATATTAACTTGACACTCACTCTCACTGTTCCAGCTTTTACAACACTGTTATTGGGATTGAGAACCCAGAAGTGTTGCTGCCTCCTTCGTATTGTGAAAATGCTCCTCTGGAAAATGAGAAGAAAGATTTTTACAGCATCTTGTCCTGATGTTTTCTCTGCTCAAAACAGCTAATAACATTAATATACAAGTAATGTGTCTACAGTAGAATGTATATAAAGATACACTTACCAAGCACTTGGTCCTACACTTCCTTTGTTGCTGCTCCGTTTCCTACTGTCTGGTAATTGTTAGTTAACTATTCGATGATTTATAGAATTAATAACTTCATAAACACAGGTGTCCTTCAGGTAACAGAGTGCTTGGTAAGTTTAACTTTGTTATGTTGCTGGTTTTTATGATGAATAATCTACATCTAATAAAAAATGAACCAGTCAGATCAAAAAACGGCTCTTGTAGGTTTCTTAACATTGTGTACTTTTAAACCTTGGAGTTGTTTTGTAAATAATCTCACATTACAGATGATTTTTCTATGTACAATGAAGACAAAAAGTTGTCAGCCACAAATTAAAAATCCAGGAAATCACATTGTGGGATTTTTAAAGAATTTGTTTGTAAATTATGGTGGAAAATAAGTATATAGCCAAAAACGAAAGTTCAACGCAATATTTTGTAGCATATACTTTGGACAGGTATCAAATATTTCCTGTAAGTCTTCAGCAGAATAAAACACGTTGTAGCGGTTATTTTGCTCCATTCCTGTATGCATATATAAAGCAGTGATGTTTGGGACAGTCGCTAAGCAACACGGACTTTCAAAATTTTCTGTGGGGTTGAAGTCAGGAGACGGGCTAGGCCAGTCCAGGACCTCAAAATGCTTTTTAATGGAGACATTTCTTTGTTGCCCGAACGATTGGTTTGGGCTCAGTCAGGCTAGAAGACCCAGCCACGTCCTATCTTCTATCTTTTTGGCTTACACTAAAATCTTATGATACACGACCCCATTCATTCTTCCCCAAGATGGATCAGCCGTCCTGTACCCTTTTTAAAAAAACTGCCACGAAGCATGAAGTTTCTACCCCCATGCTTCACAGTTGGTATGGTGTTATTGGGATGCAACTCTTCATTCTTCTAAGATTTTTGCTCACTGTAGCACCTTCAACCCTGAGCATTACTTTATCTGGTGAGTTGTTTTGGTTTTTTTTAACAAGTGTCTATGGAAGAGATGGGTTTTGAGAAGATTCTTTAAAATTTTGAGTGAGTCAGCTTTACGGATGTTGTTGGGAAGGTCGATCTACCATTTAGCAGTGGTGAATGAACTGGAGTGAGAATTGTTTTTTTTTTTTATTCCTTGTGTCCATCGACAGCATTTTGGTCTTGGCCATGTTTGAGTTTGGAGTCTGACTGAGGCTGTGGTAAGGTGTCTTTTATTCAGTTAATGAGGTCAAACAGGTGCCATTAATACAGGTAACAAAGGGCAGAAGAGCTTCTTAAAGAAGTTACAGGTCTGTGAGAGTCAGAAATCTTGCTTGTTTGTGGGTGACCAAATACTAATTTTCCACTATAATTATAATTAAATATATAAATCCTACAATGTGATCCCCCCCTCCCCATTACTCCACTCTCATTTTTCCAAGTAAAAGAATATATTGGATTTAAACATTCATTAAAAGCCAAACGCAACTCGTCCTTTACAGATACAAGTAACTTGCACCCATTTCTGATTTAGTGGAGTTCAATGGAGAAATTAATGAGGATGAAACCAAACCCATGAAAAACATTGGAACTGAAACCTTTATTAATATTTTAACACAAAAGTCATAAAACATTGCATGGACACACACTGGCAGTGGTAGCCCACCCCCAACCCCGAGCCTAGGCTCTGTGGTATGATGACCTATTGTACCATAAGAGAAGCTCAGAAGGCGAATTACTTGGGGGATTGTAAATACCGTGATCGGCCCAATATAAACCAATTAACCCAGCCAATGAAATCCGATTGATTAGTTGAAGAGAAAATCAAAACATGCACAGAACTTTACAGTGTTAAGCTGGTGTCGTTTGGTCCTCTGTGTGTTTAAATATAAATGAGGGTGAATATAAATAGACCAAAAGAATGTGCTTTAGTCGCTGGAACATAGGAGTATTTTTATGTTAGTATGAATATTAGTAATGTGTGAATTAGAAAGCAGCTGAATCGGCAGAGCACCTGTTGAACAATCAGGTAAGAATTACAGGTACATATTATCCACATATCCTTAATTTAAAAGCTGTGTCTAAATAACAGCCACTCCTTCATTAACCACCATCTAGGAACACTATACCCAAGTGCCCACTTTGGTACAATGTACATGCACCCCACCCTGTTGGATTAAACCCTCAAACAGCCAGATGTCAACTAAAAACAACAGATCCACTGTGAATCCAGTTTGGTGTAACGTGTAAAAAGAAGGAAACAAAAGTTGCACATTATCCTGAATGATGAACTATTCGTGGAATAAGAAATCTGAGTACCTGCTGCTGAAATAATTTTTCTGCTGCCGATTTGTCAATTCGTAGACATTTAATGATCCATGGTGAATTAGATTCAGGATTAATTTACCACTCGATCGCACATCCAGTATGAAACCGTATAGTAGATTTTATACTATAAAAAACATGATCAGGCTTCGGAGTGCAGAATAATGTTCTTTTTAAATACTTCATTTAATTAGAACTTCAGTCCAGCAGCACAAACAGGACTCGATAAATTCTGGTATTTGATAAACGTTTGGTAAAACATTCTGATTTGAAAATGTGAAATTGCCCTCAATTCCATATGCAGTAAACAAATACGAACTCTTCAGCTGATGTGATATAACAGAGCATCGTACGCCTTTATATTCTGAAAAGATGATAAGTTTTTGTGGGGAAAAACAAAACAACATTTTAAGAATTCTTGATTAAGAGTCTGACAGATTCATTGAAGAAGGTCGTGTTCTTAATGAGAACATACACACGGCCTAAACGAACCCACAAATTATAAACTGAGGAGTGAGTCTTTGGTGGAAACCTGAAGTCCTGATATGGAGTTCCTGAGAGCGTGAACTGAAAATATTGAGGAAAGTGGGTTCTAATTAGTGGAGAGGGCAGCCCTTTGTTCGTGGAGGCCGACCAGCAAGGAGGGTGAGGAGGGGCTTTAGGTCATGAGGAGATGGTGAACGTGCTGAAGCTGATTTTGGGACAGGACAAGTGAGTGAGCTTGTTCCTGTCCACGTGCACAGGGGAGCATCACCTTACCCACCAGAACTTTCCCAAACTTCTTCTCTTCCTCTGCCTGTAAGAGTGAGAGAGACATGAAAGAGACAACCAATTTAAACAGCCCTTATTTTTACAGAGTAGATGAGGAAATGGCACAAGTATACATTTCGGTATTTACTGATCAGGTGTGTATTGATGCAATAAGGTACAAGAGGGTGGCATTATTGAAAATAAATTACAGGAAAGAAGTGTTAATAGGCATGAAGTGAAGCAATGTACAGTGACTGTAACTGTTTTATAAATGCAACAAGGGACTACAGGTTGTGTATTATTGAGAATTAATTACAGGAAAGTGGTCACTGTACATTGCTTCACTTCAAGCCTAAACACCTCTTTCCTGTAATGTATTCACAATAATACACACCCTTGAGTCCCTTATTGCATTTATAAAATGGTTACAAACACACTATAATAAACTAAGTTTTATTCATAAATGCATTTATTAAAAGCAAAACTGTTAATAAACTGGTGTTTTGCGATGTGATCTAGTGAGGTTAAAATAAATGCTGGTCACTGAGTAACAGGTTTCCAGCTTTTTCAAGAGTCAAATAAATTGTCTAAATTAAAGAATGTCGTTTTACAAAAAAAACATAGGGGAAAAAACTATATTTTATATTATGAATTTTTTCGAACGTGAAGCATCAGGGCTGGACAAATGTATCAGACAATCAGATTAAAGGACCGGAACTGTTTTATAAGAGAATTTTAATGAGAAGACACTTTTCTACTCGCACACTAAGGAACAGTGAGTGCAATTCTGGATTACCTTAATGAAGGTGGATGAAGGAAATGTGGCAAAATCAGAGCGCACTCGAGCTCCCGTCTGCTGGTTCACTACATGATCTGATATCTCACTCTGTGAGGAGAAAGAAATAAGACTTCAGGTTCTAATAAAAGTAATACTATTGTATTTATTTCAAAACTGAATTCGCACCTTCAACTTGTCCAGAGCATCACTGAGAGACTGCAGTCTGGCCGTTTGCTCTAAAAGCTGTGCGCTCGCACTTACTGCACACACACACACACAATTATAACTTAAAGCTGTACAAAGTCAAACTTCAATATAATTATAAAAACACAACGATATACACACACACACCAGATGTTTTTCCCGTGATGTCGACCACTTTGACCCCCGCACTCATTTTAAGAAGGTTGCTCAGCAGCAAATCTGTTTTACGGTACAGGGTTCCGGAGACTCCATCATTAAGGCTACCCTCCTTCATCAGCCCCGACATGTTGGGCACACGCAGAGGAGGAAGAGACGCCATCTGGGCCTTCATCTTTTCGGCCTAAGATCAAAAGACGTATTTAATTTATCTGTTTTAAATATAACTAATTCTGTCAAATGTTATTCTTTGATCATGACTAAAACATTATTCAGAATAAAAATGTATTCATTTTATACAATTTGATTCAGGAATGCCTTAATGATTCAAATAAAATTTAATGTTGATTCTTTCCGTGATTGTCAAGACTTTTTTGCTTGTCAATGATAATTACAGAATTATTTTAACACATTTAACTTAATAATGAATTAATTATTCTTTTGAAACCGATGTTATGCAGTAAACATTCTGATTCTGATTACATCGCGCTGTTATTTATTAATTTTTTTATATTATTTTATATAGATGTTATTTTTCAGGATTCATTTGTTGCTCTTTAAGACCTGAATCTTTAATTTCTACTGTGATTATCTCATGATGAAAGCCTCTTGTTTACTCTTACTCTGCTGTGACTCCTGTATCTAAAATCAGTTTTATTCACTTGTTATATAAATTATATTTCCAATTTGCATGTTAACTTGCCAAATTATTTAGTTTATATTTACCTCTGTAGAAAAGGTACCTAAATTTACATAACTTTCTGATGTACCGTGTTATCGTGTGTGTGTGTGTGTAAGAGAGTGTCACCTTGAGCCTATAGTTTTCATTCTTTAGGTGGTTAATAGCAAGTCTCTGTACATCGATCTGCTGCCTTAGAAGAGGAGAGTCCACAACCTGCACAACACCCCCTACACTCACAGCGGGAACCCCACCAACGGTTGCACCTTCAAAGCATATCACAAAGTAATAATTTTCAGTGCAATGCTATTTTGTGACAGTATTATGTAATAATAATAATAATAACGACGACAACAACAACAACAGGACAGTGACTCGTGTGTTATAGACATTATTATTGATTTCAGCGACATTGTTATGTTGGTGCTACAGGTTCCAAATTTGCACCAAATGTGCTTTAGGTGTATTGGTTACCTGCAGCAGATCCCGTAACAATAGAAGCGATGCCTGATGCTGGTGTTGCTCTCAGACCCTCAATTGTCATTCGTGATTGGTTGGTAATTCTCTGTTTAAGCTCCGCCTTTTCAGCTTCCAGCTGATCAATATCAGCCTGCAAGGCATCCATGGTCTCCTCAAACTCACTGCGTGGACACATACACAGACAACATAACTAAAACATTATAAAACCTCCTGATTTCACAAAATAATCAATGATATTGTGTATGTATTAAATATAATGAATTGATAGGTTTTATTAATATATTATAAATTTGATTTTGTTTTTATCTCATACACTACAATAAAATTATGGCTCTTGACTTTGACTCAGCTTTAGTGGTATTTATTGCAAAACTAGCTTATTAGTAAATTTACTCATCAGAAAAACCCACTTCTCCTTCTTCTTTAGCAGCGTCTGAGTTTCTTCCAGCTTGGTCTGGATCTTTTCCACACGATCATCTGCATCTTTAGTCGATGTATCCAACTTCTTCTCCAGCAAACTGAGACGAACATTCGCCTCACTTAACTCCTCCCCCTTAAAAATCATAGAAAACCTTAGAAATCATGTGTATGAAAGTGTGTGTGAGAGATTAGAGATTAGGTTAGAAAGGAAAAGTTTTTGTAACGAGAAGGTAAAAAAATTTGAAAAGGAAGTGATAAAATAAAGGGGAAACCGAGTAGTAAGAGAGCTGTGTGTGAATCACTGATGTATACTGTGTGTTTAAATGTGCACTTGTTTGTGTTTCTCTCACTTTGATCTTGAGGGATTTTTTAAGCTCCTTTATAACAGTCTCTCTGTCCTCCAGTTTCAGTCCGAGTCCCTCGGCATCAGTGATTTCGGCTCTCAGTGCTGCAGCACGCAGTTCAACGGGAGGAGGCTGTCAAAAAACACAAATAATAATAATAAAAAAGAAACACCATCATTGGATTTTGGATAGACACAGGGAAGACATACAAGCATCACATAGCGCCCCATCCAAGAATCAAACACACATATCTATCCATATGTAAATATAATAATGTGTGTTTGTGTCCGTCTCTTACCACACGTTGTGGCTTGTCTGAATCATACTCTCCCTCCTGCATGGCTGTGGCCATCTTGTTCATTGTTGCCACGACGCCGCTGCACGACTGATGAAGACATTCACGCAGGTTCACGCCGGTAGAGCCGTAAATCTACAGACATACACATCATGCATCTTCTATTAAAAACTCAGAACCAGCCACATGTTTTACACCAACCCGGCAGCAGGATTCTGAAGGAATGACACTTGGACAGTCCGAGTAATTATGTGTAATGTTTATAATGCAATTTCCAAATAAATTGTGTTTACCTGTTCAACTGCTTTGAAGATCGAATCATACAGTGTATGCGCATTAAGACCCTCCTGCTCTGATAATGTTGAGATGAGCTGAGCTCCAGCTGCAGCTGATTCTTGCAGCACTGCCACCACACACCCCAACTGCTTCCTACTTTCAGCCAGAGACTCACCAACCTACAAGGATAGAATACATATTATACTACCGGATTCCTATGTTTAACACAGTAAGATAAGAAAGTAAGGATAAGTTTTATTGCCATAGGGAAAATCCTCTATTTGCAAAATGAAAGAAAGGATAAAAGAGTAAATAAAGACCACACCTGTGGAGAGTACATAAGTGCTGCAGGTATTCCAGGTGCATCGGTGCCAGGCATCCTCCTGCGTATTTTCTTACAGAACTGACCAATGTCTCCACAGGAAGTTTCAAGATCCTTAAGCAGTTGTGTGAGCTCGGCCGCTTCTTGTCCTGACTGCAGGAACGAGCGTATGCGCCCCAGCTCTGCCCTCATGCAGTCCAGGGCACTCTGGGTAAACTACAAGTAAACATTTTAGGTGGCTATAAACATTACAGTCTATAGAGGGTTCAGTTATTTGCTTCGTGCTGAGGTTGGTCATAAAACAAGCGCACATACATTATGATGGACCGGGTGTGGTTACCTTAATATGATCAGCCAGCTGCACGGTGCAGTCCTCTTTCTGCTCGACCAGGTGGATGTTGTATAGTTGCTGATAGTACTTGATGGCCTTGGTGAGAGGCTCCACTTGCACGGTCTCATCCAGCTGATCTTTATGCAACAGCTCGATTAAGTAGTCGAGTGAGCGCTCATGAACGCTCATCTCGGAGTACAGCGTACCCATCCGTGTGAACACCTCCACGCTGCACTCGTTCAGTGCTCTGACAGGGACAGGATGTTCAGAAAGGTTACAAAGAGCAGCGAAAAACACACAAAAAGAAATATTCAGCAGAAGAATGGGGTGATAGGAAGCCACCAAGACCACACTTGCCAGGTGCCACAAACCCAAATTATCTACTTATAAATAATAACGTTTGAAAATGCAATGAGGTAACAAATAAACAATAAATTCTGCTGATGTCTTGTTGTGTGTTGTGCCATGTGGGGAGTTTAGACACAACAGTGCTGTTGTAGTTATTAAATATCATGTTCACTCACTGTTATACACCACCTGGACAAAAAAAATAAGTCGGACTGAGTGCATGTTTAGCTATTAATTTGTCTAGAGCTAATTCATATTTTACTTATTGTTAATACACCCCCCCTCCCTTAAAAAAAAAAAAAATATATATATATATATATATATATTGTACTGATAATTGGGATGTGAACGAGAACACTTTGTGCAGTGGTCCAAATCCAAAAATTTTCAGGTCTGGAAAGGCATTTCAATTTAACTCAACTTCACATACATAATAATATATTATTTATTTCATTTATTTGTATAGCGCTATAGAAACCTCAAAAAGCCAGCCGAGGCAAAAAATTTTAAGGACGAAACTTTGTGTTGGCCAAGGTGTTTTAGTGATTAGGAGTCCATTTAAAAAATTCTATTGGTGTATAGGCGGCTTAGTGGTTAGCTTGTTTGGCTCTCAGGACTGGGGATTCATGACTAGAATTCCAATCTGGGTGGAGTTTTCATGTTCTCCATGTGTCTACGTGGATTTCCTTCGGGTTCTCCGGTTTCCTCCCATAGTTAAAAAACATGGATTTGAGATAAATTGACTGCCCTAGATTGCCCCATATAGTCTGTCTGGGCTGGCGTGTGTGTGTGTGTGAGTATGTGCCCAGCGATTGACTGTCACTCTGTCCTGAGTGTAGTTAACCAGAGCCTGAAACACATTACATGGACGATAATGAATAAATATTAGTGTGAATTAGTGTATTAACATCATGTAAGGCAAGCATGTCTAAAGTCCAGCCGACAAATTTCAAAAGCCCCACGCTTATAATGTGTTATTTATGGCTCGCTAACTATGTCAGAATAAATAAATCATACATTCATCTAAGTTTAATTCCACTTTTTACACAAGTCACTGCTCAAAAAAAATAAAGGAAACACGTAAACAACACAATGTAACTCCAAGTCAACCACACTTCTGTGAAATCAACCTCACCAGAAGCAACACTAATTGTGAATCAATTTCACTTGCTGTTGTGCAAATGGAACAGACAACAGGTGGAAATGCAAGGCACTTAGCAAGACCCCCCCCCCCTCTATAAAGGAGTGCTGCAGCAGGTGGTGACCACCCACCTTTT
>JAOUQT010316071.1:0-14544 GCA_025769995.1 Xyliphius kryptos | reverse complement strand
ACTCATGATATCTGTGTTCCTCGGTCTGAAAGCTTTAAATTTGTGAAATCACAAAAACAACAACTTTAAAACAGTTAATCTCCAGGTTCGCCCGTGTTGCGTCTCTCACAGCTTTGTTGTTTGGCTCCGCCCATATAGTTTGCATAATGCTAGATTTTACACATTTATTTAATGTTACCTTGTGACACCATGTGGGTGGGTGACAGTGTGTGGTAGAGCAGGTGGGAGGTTTTGTCCATAATGGACTTCAGGTTACACAGCATCCTCCTCTCTGACACTGCCATCAGCGAGTCCAGCTCCACACCCACAACATCCGCCTTACGGATCAGTCCGTCCAGTCTGTTGGCATCTGCCACCTTCAGCCTGCTGCCCCGGCATGAAGCATAGCACTCGCCACCACAGACTCATTGTCTTGCAGATGTTGAAGGAGCTCAGACGTCTCAAAAGGTAGAGACGATATTGGCCCTTTCTGTAGAGTGTATTTGTAGTCCTCCACAGTGTCCACACTGACCACATTGATGGACACAGGGGTCACCAGTGCCTTGATGTTGTGTTGATCACGTTTGTGCTTTTTGTACCGTGTCTTTAAGGAAAGACTCTTTAAGAAAAAAACTGTATTAAAACCTTGAGGTTTCTCTTTACATTCAACACAATGCTTCCAGAATTGCATAAGCAGGTTGTGGATGAGTCGAATCACAACACTTTACAATAAACCTAAAGAATTTATGATTGATTTTAAATCAGTGTTATGATAGAGCTCAGAAAACATCCAAACATGATGGTTTCTGCCGACTCGTTGTTTTACAAACACATCCATACACATTTGTAAGCACTCTGATGTTGCATTGTATATATTGAAGGTCATTATTGTGCGATGATTGTGTTTGAAAGCCTGCATGCTGATGGGCTGGTAGGGATGGAGCCGGGCGCCGGATGACTGACAGCCGCCGTGTCCGCCGTGGCTCGCGCTCGTGAAGAGTAAGTGCGTTATGTTTAATCAGGACGCCGGGGCTGGTAATGAATTTTGATTGCGTCTTTAAACAGAGTCAGTGCACGGGGTGGGAGGGGTCAGGTCAGAGAAGATGGAGACCGGGGTATAATATTAATATCCTCCTGATGATGCATGGAGCCCCGGTGTGTAATTTCCCTTCTGCTTGTCTGCTGCCAGATTGTTAGCACTTCATCATTAGCAAGAGAACTTTCAGCGTCTCAATTCATCTTTGGCGCTGTGATTAATGCCGATGTTGATTCATTAGGTTTTTATTGCCGTAGTTTTAAGGAATCGTTGCATATCCATCATGTGGCGGTTGTAAGCGCTTGAGTGCGACCAAATAAGAAAACACAGGACTTAAAAGGAGTGGAATGTGGGGAGGGGGGCCTGTAGAGGGAGGGGTGGTGAGGTTCCTCATAATTCTGGGTCTGCAGTTCCTCCCTCCGTACTCAATGAGACAGGATTGTATCTGCTGGTTTGTAAACACCCACCTATTAAAACGCCATCGGTTTGATACCTGACGGGTGAAAGGGGCTGAAAATGCACAAAATGCCGTCTGATGAGGTGTCTGAGGTCCGGTAGTGCACGCCATCACACCTGCACACAGGAAGTGGACACTGTCCAAATGAGCGTACAGTCAAGTTTTGGTACTGTTTGAAAACAAAAGAGCAAAGAGTCCAAAATGTTCACTGAAAGCTTTTAAAAACCACCAGCATGGGGCAGAACTGACCCCAACTTGGATGGTCATGTAGCTTGGCCCGCCTTCCACCTCATTTGAGAGGTAGAAACACTGGGTCCCCATACCCTTCCAGGGGAGAACTTCTCGGGAGCTGGGCAGGAACATCCAGGACAGGGCGCCAACATAGAGAAGAAACCAGAGAACCTGGAGGAAACCCAAGGGGACACGGGGAGAACATGAAAAATCCACCCAGATCGGCTTTGGAACCTGGATCCTAATCCCAACCTGGACAGTCATGTAGCAGAGGACAGTCATTTATTAATAACTTACGCTTATTCCTCTACTAGGGTCATGGGGGGTGAACTCCCCATTCCTTTCCAGGGGGTAACTTTTCGAGAGCTGGGCAGGAACACCCAGGACAGGGCGCCAACATAGAGAAGAAACCAGAGAACCTGAAGGAAACTCCACCTGAACAACTCCACCCAGATCGGGATTGAAACTTTTCGGAAGGCAGCATTCAAAAGCAAAAAAAGATCATTTAATTTGGATGGCTGTAAAAAAACATTGTGACAC
Source organism: Xyliphius kryptos (assembly GCA_025769995.1). Classification (NCBI taxonomy): domain Eukaryota; kingdom Metazoa; phylum Chordata; class Actinopteri; order Siluriformes; family Aspredinidae; genus Xyliphius; species Xyliphius kryptos. The sequence continues at coordinate 12,301 of JAOUQT010316071.1, read as the reverse complement.
CATAGTGTCTATTTTGACTCCGTTCAAAAAAAAGCCTTTAAAAATAAAAGCGCAAAGACGGCAAACTGTTTACTAAAAGATATTAAAAACCAGCAGGGTGCAAACAGTAGCCCCTGTACCTCATCTGTTGAATTCAAACATGTCGAATGGAAGATAAACCGTCATTAAAGTTTCATTTCAGCGATTGTGACATCATTGAAATTACACGACCGACATCTCCGCTTGCTCAGTCATGGGTGTATCTGGAACGAATGAAAAGGTCGTCTACATACTTCTGCACTACCGTCGGACGTCAGTAATAATAAAGCAGAGCCACAGGGGCAGAAATAATCTAATGTTAAAATAGGCCTGGGCACCGGGTTCAAGTGCGCTTGTCATAGAGGCGTTGTGTGTAACAGGAGGTGATATACGACTGACACGAGTACAAAGAGACCATGATACCCACACTGACGCCCTGAACATCCTCCTACAGTGTCTGAGTGGCGCCTTCGCCCCCTCCGTTCCACTTGGGAACACATGCGATGAGTGGGAACTTAATAGGAATTTGCTCTGGCGTCCATCTTTTGCGTACGCAGCCGGCGCACAGTGTCACCTCAGCACCGGCATTACAGACAGAACCCGATAAGACGGCAGTTGGAAAGAAGAAATCCCACTCCTGTGGATTCGTTGTGGCCTGAAGAGCAGGGCGCATCAGTCTGAGGCTGAGCGGACACGGACTTACGGCCCCAGCGAACTTAATGAGGCCTCCTTAACACTTAGTGCGACTAGATAGGCCTCCTAATATCCCAGTCAGGGTTCCGCCACGTACTGCTGCCATTTCATTTTAGTAATCCTCCCGATTAATAAAAGGTTTACCAGGGGCCCAGGTTACCTGGGCGGAAGTCCCACCATCAGCTGTTTTACACACAGAATCAGGAGGAATGTGATATTATACGGGAATTTAAAAGGTAAGTTGTTCCCTAATATCCACTTACCTTCCAAACCAAATCTTCGTACTGCAGTCGGTGTGTTCAGGCTTCTCAAAGAGCGCAAATTCCTTCATCTTTCATTTATTTTGGGGAATGAATGAAGTCTAATTAATGAAACACGACCTCTCCATCATTCTTAAAACTTGAGTTATTTGCCCTCCTTGATTTTTATTATAGTGTAGGGGTGGGGCTTCTCGAACCCATCCATCACTATTAATACTCTTACATACGGCAGAAGAGCCGTGCTGCGTTACGATGGAGAACCTGATAACGAGGTGAAAGTTCAAAGGCAGTTGTTTTTGAATGAGTGACGGCGTTTGGAGTTTGTATATTTTAAATTAACATATTATTATAATGAGGCGGCACGGTGGTTTAGCGCTGGGGATTCCCGGTTCGAATCCCTATCTGGGTGGAGTTTGCATGTCCTCCCCGTGTCTGCAAGGGTTTTCTCCGGGTTCTCCGGTTTCCTCCCACATTCCAAAAACATGAAGGTAAACTGAATGCTCTAAATTGCCCCGTATAGTGTGTGTGTGTGTGTGTGTGTGACTGTGTGAGTGAGTGTGTACCCAGTGATGGATTGGCGCCCTGTCCTGGGTGTATCTCCCCAGCGCCCGAGAGGTGGTCAGGTCATCCAAACAGTTAAACCACAATAATAATAATAGAATTTATCGAATGATTACTAAACACTGCATTTCTGTAATTGTGTATTTTGACACAAAGAATCACAGTCCTCCAAAACATGTTGAAGTATGTTTGGGAAAATCTTACTACATTTGTGCATGCACCTGATTTACGACTCTAAATTTGAAACAGCGCAATTTAAGGTCACATAATCTGATGGTCACAGGATTTGGTGGTACACCATTTTTCAAAGCGTGGACTTGGGGGTCGTGCTTTTGATCATTATATACATTTAGTGTTGATGGTGTGTGACCAACATGTTTGATGTAAATGTGGAACAAATCACTTCCTGTATTGGTTTAATACAGGACACAATTTGATTTATTATACAGGATGATTCCATATTTTATGGGACAGGTGGCAGCCCTGGTCCTGTAACATGACCCTTTCCCAAATGTAAACATATGACATCAGTTAAAAAAAGAAAAGGCTTACAGTAAATCAGCATGAGTCACTGGGATCAGGGACATAAAACACAGAAAATATAGCAGTGTCTATTTATAGGCCTGACCATATGTGTGTGTTTGTGTGTGTTTTACACAATCACATGCAGAGATCTCGTAATTGTGGAAATGGCAAGCTGATCACCACAATGTAAATCATTTAGTGCTATGATTGCAATGAGTTTATGGATTTGGGAAAGTCTCAAGAAAATGAATTAAAGTCTAAATTAAATCCCCGCAATGTATAAACACAATGTGTGTGTGGTGTTTGCCAGAGAGCAAGACAGAGAAAGCAAGAATGAGAGAGACAGACAGAGGTGTTTGTGTGTGCATGTCCGTATGAAAGGGATTTTCATAGGTGACTTACAAGTGACAACCAATTTAGTGTTACGCTGACTACTGACATTCCTCTCCATTACTCTCGCTTATCTGTCCTAGATTATCGCTTGGCTCCTTTCTTCTCTCATTCTGAGCCTTACCCTTTTTAACCTCACTTTTCAAATAGACTGCTCCCATTTCTGTTACCTTGTCCTGCCTTTATGTAGAATATCATTATTCTCTTTCTCTCTTCTCTCTCTCTCACACACACACCAATGTGGACAATTGCTTTGGGGTCAAACCTAAAATTATTTTAACACTTACATACATCTTTAGCAGGAATACAACGGTTGTGATATTTGACTTTAGGTCTGAAATCAAAGCATAACATAAGCACAGTCAACCTAAAAAACAGGGCATTCTTTAAATCGGCTGCATTAAAAACCATTGCTTCTAATCAATTTTTAAAGCTGTGGTGATTCCTCGTCTTTTTAAATTCACAGATATTACATATATGTGTACATTAAATATGTGAAATGATAAATGTTACAGTTGGGAAGTGTCAAAGATGAAGATACTATACATAGAAAAATGGGATAGCCTATGCTACTTGGGCCACGACGGGCCGCTTGGATTTTCCTGTCTGGTTCATTTTGGCAATTGGAAAGGACTGTACGAAGCACCCGTGGTAGAGCTGATGCAACGGCGGTGCGACAACAAAAAGAAGGAGGAGGGAAGCAGCAGAGTCCCAGCTGGCCAAGATTGAGGGCTAAAACTTGAAACGAAAGCGGCCAGCCTGATTCCCCCGTTCCGGGACTTTCAGGCTCTGTGTCGTGAGCAGCCCATTAAATGCAGAAGCAAGCCCACCAACAGGGGAGCGCTCGTAATGGTGGGAAAACTGACCCCCAACCTGTTCGGTGGTGCCTAAATTCGCGGCTTTGCAGTGACACTCGTCCCGGGGCGGCTGCACAGTCGCCCTCCACCTCCCAAACACCAAGGCGGAGAACGCTTCAGCTACGGTCATTTTGCACAAAACAAAATTATGTGTAATAAGGTTTATTTATACTCATACACTCAAACATGAAATTTACTGTCCCCAATTCGCTATCTGCTCAGCCCGAAGCGCATTACCTGATTGCCCAGGCTGGTCCGATTTTGAAACGTCACATTTCTCGGGTTAGACTGGACTCCTAGTGGCGATGCACAGGCAGTCCCTTGAGACCTGCCTTGCTCTTTTCAAACAGGAAAGGTTTTGGTACATTTTCGCTTATATCTGAGACTGCAGTGGCATACATACATCGACATTGCTGAGGTGTTCCCCCTTTTGCACGGATTAGCCCACAGACTGCTGCTATGGTGCGATCGGCATTTACTGTCATTTTGAACGACGCACGTCCCAGGCTTGTTCAACACCAGCGCGACCCTATTAAACGGAACGTGGTGCGTCCACCCCCAGGTAATTAAAATGTTGTGGCAGGGATTCGGTCGCGCTGCTGTAGATCTCTTCACCTCACGTGAAAACACCCAACGTCCTTTGTTTTTCTCAATATTGGACGACAGTGTGCCGCTAGGGGGTCGATGCTCTCGCTTACTTCTGGCCGTGGGTGCTACTATACGCTTGGCCCATTCTCCATTCTCTGTACAAATCGGGAGGGAGCCAGGACGCTCTGACTTACAAGCGTACAGGGAGATCTTCCACACTCACCCAGAGCCAGTGTCACTCTGGGCTTCCGCTAGGATTACCTCCTCACATTATCGCTACGATTCAGGGTGCGAGGGCACCGTGCACAAGATCATTGTATGACTGTAAGTACCGTGTTTTTGAAAAGAGGTGTTCTGATAAAGGGCGAGTAGCTTATTTGAGCTTCGTGCCTGATATAATATTGTTCCTTCAGGACCTCATGGATAAGGGAAAGTCCTTCTCTACCATTAGGGTCTACTTAGCAGCTATATCAGCATGCCATGTCAGTTTTGACCATTTCGACCCTTATATGCAGTTTTGTGAAGGGCGTGTGGCCCGTTGTGAAACAGATCATCCTAGACTGGGACTTGTCACTGGTGCCTCCCTTTAAGCCGCTAGCTAAGACGTCAGCTTAAAGCTTCTGTCCTATAAGAGAGCACTTTTACTGGCTCTCGCCTCCATAAAGCGTGTCAGTGATTTGCATGCTTTCTCAGTCCACCCATGCGATTCTCCCGGAACAGGGAGAGAGTCGCACTCATGCCGAATGCAGCCTCCATGCCAAAGAGCTTCCCAGTCTCTACAGCAGAGATCCAGGAGCTGTTTCGCTCCTTCACTTGTTCTGCCCAGTGCGAGCTCCCTACATTTACTTAAACAGGACCGCAGCATACAGGAGGAATGACCAACTCTTTATCTCATGGGCCTTCCTCACACAAGGAAGCCCCTCTCTAAACAGAGACTGTCACATTAGCTGAAGCCATTTCCACAGCGTACTCTGTTAGAGGGATGCCGGTTCCGACAGGTTTAATAGAGCACTCTACCAGGGGTCATGTCAGCAACAATTTGTCTTTTAAGATTCTCAGAGTATTCATTGCCATGAGGTGCCATATTGGAACTTTAAATGACTAGTATGACAAAGGGTGAGAGCTGCTCCCTATGCACACCTGAGACCTAGTAACACTAATAGGCCACATGACATTTTGGAGGGAAAATGACAAACAGTGCTCCATTTGGATATTTAGGGTAGTACTCGTGTTTTGCCAGTGGTTTAGACATAAACAGCTGTATATTAAGTTATTTTGAGAAAAGAATAAATTTACATTACTCTAAAAGCTGCACACAGACTACTTTTCATCGTGTCAAAGTGACATTTTGTCGAGGTTGTCCCATGAAAAGGCAGTGTACTCACTTTTGTGAACTAAAATTCATACCTTGCACAAGTCTTTAATCTTTTATTCCACAGCCATTATTTTTCAATGAGGGCACAACAGTGTCATTCATATTTAAACAGGATGGCTTTATTTGCTGTCACACCTCATCACAAATCAAAGTCTAGCCACCACAACTGCCTTCATGTTATGTGGGCTTTTTATTAGCTGATTGCTGGTTTTACAGATTATTTTAAAAGTGCTATTGTTAACAAATTATTTAAATTGTTTAACAAAAAAAACACCAACTGAATTTTAAATGTGCTGATTTGATTTTACATAACCTGGTCAGGTCAAAGCTCATCCATGCTAAGTGGCAATTAAATTAAGTGAGCTAATTACTTTTTTATTGCGTGGTTTCATTTTGTTAACATAATATATTGGCTGGGGGCTGCACGGTGGCTTAGTGGTTAGCACATTCGCCTCTCAGCGCTGGTGATTCCCGGTTCGAATCCCTATCTGGGTGGAGTTTTCATGTTCTCCACGTGTCTGCGTGGGTTTCCTCCGGGTTCTCCGGTTTCTTTCCACATTCCAAAAAGGAAGGTAAACTGAATGCTCTAAATTGCCCTGTATAGTGTGTGTATGGGTGTGTGACTGTGAGTGAATGTGTACCCACCGATGGATTGTCACCCTGTCCTGGGTTTATCTGCCCAGCGCCTGAGACGTTCTCCCCTGGATGGGCATGGGGAACCGCCCCCCGCGACCCTTATAAAGGAATAAGCGGAAGATAATGAATGAATGAATGAATACATTGGCTGGATCTTAGCTGGGAAATACAATGTAGCTAAGTTCATCAAAATGTTAGAGAGATTTTGTTTTGTTTCTGAATGAAAGTCATTGTGCTGATGGGTTGCTACGATCCAAATCACTATCTAAGAGCATCAGGAGGTTCCTAAAAATCAATATAACTCTCTTATATGTGTGATGCATGTTATTAACTTTGCAGACCAAGAGGAGCATCAATCCTCGCTTGTTATGGAGTGAGAACAACAAACTTTTTCTTAAAGCTCTTCCACAGCATGAATGGATCAATGTTTCCATTATTGAGCTTCACCACCGCGCACACAAACACACGTTTCTTAGGCACTGGTGTCTTTCCAATTTAAATCAGCAGGTGCACTAGGTGTCAAGTATTAAGGAGTGTAGTGCCCTGGATGAAAAAAACATTTTTTTTATTTGCCCTTCATGCCACTCCCATCATGTTATTCTCATCATGATATTTTATGGAAGTTCAACGAGTATTAAAAAATATTCTACTGCAAAAAAACACACAAAAAAAAAGGATCTTAACTGGAACTGACGCAAGTGGGACGATCACTGACTCTACTGATTAACTAGGGAGATCCCTATACTCCAGCTTGCTGCCAGGAGGGGAACTGCTTCAATTTCCCAGAAGGGTGAGAACTATGGCAACCTATAGAGTATTCAAAATTACTGTATTTAACTGGGGAACCTTACTGCAGACTATTTCCTGTCACACAGCCAGCTATGCATGTATGCCTTCTGCACCTCTGTAGCTTTAAACTGGATATTTTTTTATAATTTAAAAAAAGGTCTCGAGTGTTACGTTTATTTAGCTACATTTGCACTAAATTTGTATGTACCAAAGACTGACTGTACCTTGCATCAGCTGCATTGATTAACAGAGTCTGTCCTTAAGTGACAGGAGAAGAGCTGACAGGATCTTCAACTCAATTTCATCTCATCATTACCATCAGAGTGGAATAAGCTATTCCCTGGACATAAATAGATACTTTGTCGACTCAGATTCATACATAAATTCATCATTTTTTTTTTTTGCCAATTCAGGGTTGATGGAGTCCAGAGCCTCAAAGGGGGGAAAAAAACTTTCACAGCAAAGCAGATATTCAAGCCACTTAACACCGGAATAATGTAAAAATTGTCCCTTTCTTTTGCAAGTGTGCATTCAAATGAAAATGTTTGACCTTCAATTCTCATGTACATCACACTACTAAGATAACATGACATCTGTGTACTGATTTTTTTTGTTTTGTTAATTTGCCGGTGTTATTCTTTTTAATTTTGCCCTCTATAGAAAGAGAGGTGGATTTCACTGCACATAATTATAATTAAAGTTCTTTTAATGATTTGTCTGAATATAAATATGCAGCAAGTAGCGAGATATGATGTAACCATTTAATATTACAGATAATAGCATGGCAAATAGAAAAAAAAAGCTATGTTCTATGCAAACAATCTAAATTTACAGCTTTATTCATAACTGTATGAAGCACTTTTAGGTAGATGGATGCAGATGTCTGACTCCAGAGTTAAAATGGAATATTCATTCATTTATTCATTATTTTCTACCTAACCCTGTACTACGGTCGCAGTGGGGTTCCCAGATAAACCCAGGAGAGGATGCCAATCTATCGCGCACACTTTCTCACTTACCCACACAGACTATAGAGGCAATTTAGAGCAGTCAATTTACCTTAAATCCATGTTTTTGGAATGTGGGAAGAAACCGGAGAACCTGGAGGAAACCCACGCAGACACGGGGAGAACATGAAAACTCCACCCAGATTATGAACTGGGAATTCCCAGCGCTAAGAGGCGAATGTGCTCACCACTAAGCCACCGTGCTGTTCCAAAATGGAATATACCCCGGGAAAAACACGAGTCACTGCTGAGCCATTCAGTCTTAAACAATCTGTATTTACCGGATTGTTGGGAAAAAAAATGTATAAACTTTTTAAAATAGTTTTTAGGTACAAATTCAAACAACTGGATTAACGCATGTGTATAGGCTGGTGGCTGGTGCAGGTTTCTCAAAGCCTTCTGCAGAATAAACAGACCAATTTGTTTCTGACCTCATTTGTTGTGGGGTTGTGCTTTTCGCAAGTAACCTTAATTCCCCCTCTTTATTTCAGAGGATAAAAGAGCTACAAGTCCAGTTATTACAAAAAGCCTAATCATAGAATTCCCTGAAATGCTGCTTATTTTTGGTGCCCGGGATGCAACATAGACCAAAGCCGGATTACGCTGGCCAGACAAAGCACAACACGGCCATCTGGGATGCAACTGAGAACTGATTTCAGCTTGATATCAACATTTTCCCAAGTAACAAAAAGTTTGGAAGAGATTTTTTCATTTACACTGCTCAGATAACCATATGGGTATGTGCTAGGGGATACAGCTTGTAGAAGTGGTGATTAAAGCCTATTTTTGTGCTGACAAGTTGGAAACATGGTTTAACAGTTACAGAATAGAAAAAGTGTAAGTGTTTAAATAGAAAGTGAATATTTCTGAAAAGCACCACCGGCTTAAATCAGTATTTTATGGTCTAGTGATAAACGAACAGTTTTATGGATGTTTTAAATTTGCATTGATGCCATTAATTAATGTGGATTTTTTTTTTATTATAATATATGTAAATGATGCATATAGTGTTCAGGCATTTTTTTGAACCATGGTGGGGAAGCAATAAATAGTGTGATCAGCACTACAGTCCCGAGTTTAATTCCCGATTTAAGAACTAGGATCCTTTTGGGGTTTTTATGTTTTTTGTGTCATTTTTTTCCCTTGTGTTTTTCCAGGAGATTCAGCTTCCGTATACATGCCAAGGATGGACAAGGGCGAGGCACATATAATACATCACCTACAGATTGAAATGTTTCTGAGTTAATCTATTTGTCCCTGTGTGTGCCCTGTGATTAAGGATCAACCTGTCCAGGGTATTCTATGTCTAGGTTTCATTTGTCTTATGACCCCTAAAAAAGGCCCCAGCATTTTCCATGACCGTAATTTGTACAAGAACTGTCATCTATTTAGTTTTTAAAACAACTCACTTATTTTAAAGCAACCGATTTAACAGATATGTACATAAATGTATACAGTTTTAGCTAGAGTTGTTTTTGAGGGAGTGGTAGCCCAGTGGTGAGGGTGTTGGACTATCCATCAGAAGGTTGGGGGTTCAAATCCCAGCTCCACTGAAGTTACCAATGTTGGTTCTTGAGCAAGACCCTTAACCCTCAATGCTCCAGGGTTCTGTTTCAAGCCTGTGTTCTGACCCAAGTTTGGATACTTATGGATACGTCCGCTAAATGACCAAATGTATGTATGTAATGGAAAATAGCTAAAGCCTTCTCCAAAACATTGATGTCATTAGAGGGTGTCATGCACTAGTTAGCATATCTGGGCTGTCATATTCGCATATAGCCTTGTGTTAGATGGTCTTATCTCATGTCATGATCTTCTGCTCAATCCTATACTAGGTATGCATCAGGATTAACGGCCATTCAGGAGAGAACGTAAATCCATCACTGGGCACACACTCACTGCACAGTATAGTGTCTCAAACACTATAAAGAAGCAATTTAGATCTGCCTATTCACCTTAAATCCATGCTTTTGGACTGTGGGGGAAAAAAAGAGAACCCTGAGATAACCCACACAGACTCCGGGAGGACATGGAAACTAAACTCAGATCGGGGTTCAAACCAGGATCCCCAGCACTGAAAAACGAACATGCTAACCACTAACCATGCTAAATTCAGGTTTGTCATTCGTTCGTTGCCCACAAGTGTATTTTATTGACCACCAAGACATGCATTTTGGACATTGTGTTCTTCTGAAGTTGTAAGAGCAGTTTGGAGGAAGGCTTTTTTTTGTTTCAGCGTAAAAATCAAGAATCAGTGTAAAAATCAAGGTTCATCAAGGAAGAGTTGAGTGAGTTTAGTGTGGAAAAACAAGACCGGTTCAACCTCCTGCACCAGCTCAGGCAACTTCCCCGCCAGTGAAGTAAGGTTCCAAGTTCCTAAGTGCCAGTTTTAGCATCAGAATACGCCAAGACCTCTGCCCTCAGCCACCATCCAAACCACAATGCGCTGTTCCCTATTACTACCCCTCCCACAGGTGGTGAGTCTATGGAAGGGGGGACCCATGTAACTGTAACCTGGCTTGGCCCGGTTGGGCACCATTGGAAAATACCCGACCACCAGACACTCGCTGGCAAACCCCTACCCCGGGGCTGGCTCCATGGTGGGGTCCTGGTAACCTTAATCTGGGCAGGGTACACAAAATCCGGATTTTTCTGTTTATAGGGGCAATTTTGGACCACTCTTTGTCTGACCTGTCACCTAGGACCAATTTGCCTTGGGAGACCTTATCAAGGGCTTTTGCCCCGGACAACATAGCTCCTAGGATCATTCAGGCACGCAAACCCCTCCATCACGATAAGGTGGTGATCCAAGGAGGGTTGAGATGCTTTAAATTCATTAAATTAGCTATATAGCTATCATAAAGCTCCATTCGAACCCTTTGGACATGGTTTGCCTCCCATCCTATATGGTTTGCTTAAATGCATCTGTAGCTTGGTTTGTGTGGAATCTTTATATGAGGCTAGAAGTGGCAGTAAAACTCATCCAAAAAGATTTCACCTCGTGTAAATCTTTTGTACAAGATTGATGTAAAGCTCTTCTAGACTAATTCTGGCCAGGTGGGTGTTTGCACCACGGTGTCAGACTTTAAAGACCCTGATAAATCCCTTGGGAGAATATGAAAGCAGACTCTTTCAAGTTTGATGACATTTACTTGCTTATCTTCTAACGCTGGCCCTAAAAATCAGGCCAGTCAGAGTAAGAAGAGGAAGAGGTGGAAAATACTGTACTGATATATTTAAAAAAATATATTAATTTGAGTATCAAATATGAAAAAAGCTTCAGGGTTTAAGTTAAGGCGCACTTCGTTAGTTCTGTGCAGAGTTTGCGTGTATTTTCTGTATGGCATAGGTTTCTATTTGGGGCTCTGTTTTCCTCCGAAGACATGAATGCTAGAGGTTCTAAATTAACCCAGTGTTTGTGCATGAATGTGGGTATGTGTGTCTGTCTTGTGATGGACTGGCGATCATTTAAGGGTTGTGTCTTTTCTCCCCATGTATCACTGTAAGTGCTAGAAAGAGCTCCAGCACCCCAGCGAATCGTTAATGGTGTATAATGTGTAGATATAAAACGGAATAACCAAAGTAACATTTTCTTAAATCTTAAAAAAAACCTAATGACCTTTCTAGAGATTCAGTGCACACTGGCATGGCTGGATTACTGACCGGCCCGTGGGGCCAGCGCCCAGGGGCCCTTGAGGTCAGGGGGCCCCGGGGGAAATATTTTTATTTCCGAGGGCCCTCCATTTTAAGGATCCTCTCACTATTAGGGATTTGACCCCAGGGCCTCTTGGGGGCCCTAGCTATGCTTTTGGGGCCCCTAGCCATGCTTTTGGGGGCCCCTGCCATGCTTTTGGGCCCCTTAGGAAAATGGATGAGGCGTTGTGGCACTGCTGTGACTTCGACTTCTGGCTATTAGGGGTCCTAGGCAAGAGGGGGGCATATTTTTAGAGGGCCCTGGTTATGAGAGCCCCGACCAGGGGGCCCTAGAGAAGAGCAGGGCATACCATTAGAGGGCCCTTGATCCCTCTAAAAGCAGACGATGCTTTCCATGTTTTTCCTGGGTCCCCGCGGGTATCATCTGAGTTCTATGGTTTTCTTCCACAGTCCAAAAAACATGTCTGTGTGAGTGTATGCTCGGCACCCAGTCATGTATGTTTCTGTTCAGAAACTAAAACGTTCTCTTCAGGATGGGCATTTGGAATCCTCCCATGACCATCGTATAGAATTAAGCAAAAGATAATGGATGGTTGGATGTTTCAGAAGGCTTACATTTTAAAATAATAATCCAGGGAGCAGAAGACATTATTTTCATTGGATTGGCCACGACAGAGTCCAGACCTGAACTCCATTGAGAATCTCTTAATCCAAACGTTTTATAGACAATGAATAGTATGGCGTCAAAACGGGTCCAAAAGTTTTGTGAACTCAAAAACAGAATTTGTAAGCAATTTTCTTCGTTGCATATTTTTACGGTTGCGTTTCTTATTTTTGCGATTTTTCGATTTTTGTATTTAGGACCCAGCCGTGCTACACTATGACAAATTGCGGATTTACACATTTTAAAAAGTGGGACGGGAAAATAAAATAATGAAAATGAAAATA